>OX632358.1:32361845-32594345 GCA_951751655.1 Ophion costatus
GAAGAAAATGCGAAAACCAACGCTTGTTTTTCGAGTCGAAAGGCGATTAAGCGCGTACGTAATTACCGATGATCGTTATTACCCGTAGTTACACAGGGACTCGATGCGATACGGTATCGCACCGGGGCTCGCTATATTACATCGATCCAATTATACCACCGACATTCCGATAGTCCCGATGCAGCAGAAGCGCTACATAATTTATCCCGATAATCCGCAGGGTTGCGCGTGTTCGCGTTCTGCGATCGGGGCGGGTTGGTCCCTGACCGGAAGTGCTCGTCCTATCGGCTCTCGCCGATGATACAGCGTGTATTGTTCGCCGGATACGCGACACTGTAGCATGTGCCAGCGTGCTAAACGCGTCGTAAATTATCGATATGCTGACGGTTCGTACAATAGAATTAAGTAACATCTCGAGAGTTTGGTCGCGTGTCGTCGAGTAAGGACTAGACGGCAGGGGGGTAAGGTACCCTCGGGGCCAGCCTCATAGACGCGCTACGTACAAGTATGCGTGCAGGGGCCTGCACACTAAGGGGTTTGCGTAAGGTTGGAAATTGAAAAAAATGGCGTTTTATTGCACAGGCTCCTGAAGCGCGTCATTGGAGGGACAAAAAATTCGACCGTTTTTTTAAATTAAGGGGTCTTCTCAATTTAGTCGCGAAAAAAGGCTAGTTTCGTTAATTTTTTTGATAGGTTTGTATTATAGATATTGATATAAAAGTTGTTACACTTGATAAATACACTTTCGAAATACATAAAAAAAGATTTTTTTTTAAGTCACTATTTACAGACGAAAGTGGTTGTTAAAAAAATGTCTTAAAAAATTGCACACTGAGAAAACAGTTTATTTATAGTGAGGCAATACATTTAGTTAGCACTTTTATTCATACATTCATTAACTGGTACGAAATTTGTTAGTCGTTAAGGGGTTACCTCCACTTGCGATTTTGAAAAAATCGATTTTTTTATTGCATTTTTTTGAAGTATAAGTATCTGAGAATATGTCCTGAAAATTTCAAGTCGATCCGAACAAAATTCACTGAGATATGAGCGTTGAAAGAGAAGAATCCGTGAATTGAAGAACTGAAATTGAAACTTTAAACGCGTTTTTCTCAAAATGGCATTTCTGAAGTCGGTGACCAAGATTACTCGAACACTAATGAACCGATCTTCTTGAAATATTGCAGGCTTATTTAATACATAAAAATGTAGTCTTTAATCTTTCGATTTTTTTTCGTTAAAATCGAACCATTAACTTTGACTGTCCGCCATTTTGTGAAAAATGAATATTTTCAAAAATCCTTCGATTAAAGACTAGTTCAGAGTTATATTTGACTAAATCCATCCGCATTTTTTTTCAGATGATCCACTTCGCCGCAATGTTGGTCACCGCAAACCGTGTATATAAAAACATTATTTCATTGACGGCCATTTGCCACTAAACAATATAATATTTTTCAATAAAAAAATTACTGAAAGTTCTTCAAGATGTGTTCTTTAAGATGGTATATTGATCGATTAAAAAAGTTTTGTAGTTTTCTTTTTAAAAATTCATGGAAAAGGCTTTTTTGTGCGCTACACGTGGGGGTAACGCCTTAAGAAATATTTGTGTTCACGTGACAAAATTTTACAGCTACAGTATTTCTTTGAAAAGAATGATTTATTTGATCACTTTATTTCTCTTAACTCGGTAGATGTTTATGGTGATCGAATAACGAGTTGAAGTAGTATGATAATATAGTTCAAAGGAGTAGAGAGTTATTCACAATTAATATATTTAGATTTGGGGCGGTTAACGTATAGTTGCCGCGACTATCCTGGGTTCAATGCAAATGAACATTTCACAACAATTAACTGATCTTCATTTGAAACTATTTCGGCCGCATTTGAGTCAAGAGTCACACAGTTGACGCGACAATTTCTCTAATTAACACAAATAAGGATTTATTAACTATCAATGCGTCTGTATTTACGACGTTGGCCCATTAGTTCTTTGAGATAACAGTCGTATACTTATTACAAAATGAATATCTGGTAGTAATTAAAAAATCTTCAGTCAAATCAAATATAGCCCTGTTAATAGTTAGCAAATAACTGTTAAAAACATCGACGAATCGTCTCAAATAATGATTTATTAATAGTTAACAATTCTGTACTTGAGATAAATATTGTACATTTGGCAAGACCATTTACTTTGTTGGCTGCCTGGGCTCTTTGTAGCACAAGCTCTTTCGTGCACAGCCGCGACGTAAATACGATTGAGGTACACAGGAAACTGTGTGATCGCATGTCCACTTATCTACAATCAGAGGATATCGGTTTGTGACCGTGAAAACGTGAATTTATTCTCTGCGCCGATGCATCGATCAACGATTTGCTTGTTTTGTGGGACCTGCCAGATCTTTAGAAAACTTTCGAAAGTACATACAGAGAATATTAAATTATGCATTAGACCAGGGATGGCCAAGACGTCAACCACGGGCCCGGTCGACCGCCTATTTTCTATGAGAGTTGTTCCTTGCTCTACGACGTATTGATGCTGCCATCTTTGTTGCCCTCCGATCAACGGACTTGCTGCTTGTAGAGGACAAATCGTTGGACGACGATTTGTCCTCTACAAGTAGCAAGCAACAACTGTCATTTTCTTTGAGAGTTGTTCCTCGCAATGCCCACTAGCACTATGGTGCTACATTGGTTCAACTGCACATTCATTTGCCGACAATCAATGAATGACTTTGTCCAAATCTTAATTTGGTAACTATACTCGAATTCTGTTTTGTGCAAATACAAAATACCGTTTACTCAACTATCCTTTACATCTGGGACAACTTTTCCACTGTTCGCATTGAATAAACGCCTCGGTTATAGGAAACAAGTATTTATAGTGTATTAATACGAAGCATTGGGTTGGACCGACTGTATATCTATTGGCTGTTAAGAACGGGTATGGTCCATCAAAGTACCCATTTCGTAACTATCACCAAATCTTTATTTGTGACAATTCAGAGGCTCAAATGAATGATTCATTAACTGTAAGAAGGTATTTATTCCGCCATATCCAACTTTACCATTTGTTAATAGTTAACAAATCCTGGTACATAGAAATATATTGTTTTCTCAGTGTCTGTCAATAGCTTGAAAGTAGTCTTTTCAAGCTATAGTCTTACAATAGCTTGAATGTAGTCTTTTCAAGCTATTCGCTTGCGTCTTCGCTCGCAAGCAAATAGCTTGCAAATAACAAAAGTCCTTAAGAGGACAGGCAAGGAAATGAAAAACTGAAACTACATTATACCAAAAAAGTTCGTCAACCAAACTGTTGTTTATCGATCATTTCGCGAATACATTGCACGAAAACCACTCATTATCGATACTTTTACAACATGTGAAACTTTCCGAATAAGAATCACAGCGTGATATAGATAGATGGACAAAAGCAGCGCAAGAGAGAGCAAAAAGGGAAGAGGCGAAAGAGAGAGAACCGAGGCACGCAACAGGTGTCCGATAAACAGCGCGCGGACTCGTGCTGCTCTCGCGCGAATGCCCTACAATCTACAGCGTACGTGTCGCGATCGCGATTCAGGAAAAAGAAGCGGCGTCAGCCCCCTATCGCCACGGTGGCACGCGATTTTCTCTCGTATATCGCCGTAGTATAATTGATTCCTCGTGCACGGACCTCGACCCTACAATACATCGTATATCTCGCGTTTCTTTCGCAGATAACTTTATTCCGAAGATATTCCGGAAATTCTCATTGTTCAGGCCTGTACTGATTGTCCCGTTGCGAAATCGACAACGCAGCGATGCATTACACGCTACACAGAATGCGCAGACAATACCGAATACGGACAAGACTCGTTTCCGGGCATTCGGAGAAAAACTTCAGATACAATAAGGATGCAAACTGTTTTTTTTTTAAATTTATTATATATTCGTATCAACAAATAAACATAATTGCAAAATATGTTTATAACGTGTGAAAAAGAACGTGTGCGTGTGAAAAAAGTCTTGTGATTGGCCAAACTCTGGGGGTATGGTGAATTCGATGTTTTTCGTGTCTGCACTTGCACCGAGCAACTATACATACACCCGGTGTAGAAGTATCAAACCGGAATTTTTTTGTAAAAATTACACGTCTGTTGTTTAAAAATGATTAAAAAAAAACGAACGGAGACGGCTTTCTGCGTCACATTCAATTGATCCGCGAGTTCTTGTTGACCTTGAGTATCATCTTCATCCAATAAGGCTTGCAATTCGTTGTCTGCGAACTTTTTCGGTGGTTTCTCACGCTCTTCGTTTCTCACGTCAAAATCACGACTTTTGAATTTTTTGACCACTCGAAACACTGTGTTTTACCAAGAGCATGTTCATCGTAGGCTTCGACAAGCGTTCGTTGCGATTCTGCAGCATTCTTCAAATGATAACAGAAAACCAATGCTGTCCGAAAATCGTAGTTCGTAGGCACAAAATTCGACATGTTTAAGGTCACAGAAAAGTATACCGATGTAGGGAACTTGGGTTGTTGTGTGTTGAAAATCTTCGTCAGCTGTTAGAGGGAGATGATGGCGCTGCAGAAGCGGTCTTACGGTCCCTAAACTGATGGCTAGCACCATCTAGAGGGAAATTCCGGTTTCATACTTCTACACCTGGTATATATATAATATATATATATATATATATATAAATTGTCCACGAAAATTCCTCAAGACCACCACTTGGTCTTGGTGAGTGCGTGCATATGAAACGCTCGTCGTCCAAAGAGAACGAGAACTCAGAGATGTGGGAAGAGGACGAAAAGAGGAGGAACGATGTTGGAGATCCTCTCTACACGGTCTGGCGACCGCAGCACGCGACACCATATGGTGCGGCGGTCACTATATACGTCTGTATGTGTATATATATATACACCTACTATACGCTACACTGGTATACTGTATACTGGGCTGGGCCCTTGTTCGGGCCCTTCGCGACCCCGGTGCTTTGCACACGCGATATTATACCCGGGGTACAACGCGGGTTAATTCTCCCAAAATCTCCATTGTGATCGCGGCGCGGAGTGAGAGGGGGGATGAGTCGACCGCGAGCTTCTGTGGCAATGAGGTAGGGTCCCCCTAAGGCTGGGAGAAAGAGGAAATACTTAAAAAAAAAAAACACCTCATCGAAATCCGTTCGATCTTATCGATGTCAGTCGTGGCAAAAGTTCAGGAAATGACTAGATTGGCGATAGGGCCTGCCTGAGTTTCAGACTTTGACAGCCGGGAATGCTGATTCCATCCTGTCGGATATGATCTCACTTTTGCTAAGTACCCACTCGATTATTTTGGGTCTCGATATCGACCTACCGAGGAACGTCA
Organism: Ophion costatus; assembly: GCA_951751655.1. NCBI lineage: Eukaryota > Metazoa > Arthropoda > Insecta > Hymenoptera > Ichneumonidae > Ophion > Ophion costatus. Next base: position 32,367,197 of record OX632358.1, read on the forward strand.
ACATTCCAATTTCGTCCGGACGTCAAGCTGAAGAATCGTTGAACGAAAAACGTTGAGGTTTGGTTAACGCTCGTGGGCCTGGTGCGAGGCGAGTACGGTGGGAAGAAAAGTTTGAACATTTCGGGATGAAGCGTACAATCTACACCAGCGGACATCGGCCGTTTTTGGGCCACAGACCGGTTTAAGGATGTTGAATCCCAAATCGCAAATGATGAGAAAATTCTGAAAATTTGGTATGTTTTTGTATGAAGTATTTCCGAGGTCGTGTAAAAATTTCACGACAATTAGGAAGCTCGTTATTGAACAATTAACATTCACAAATTAAATGTTGTTTTATGGAAACTGATGTAACTTTGCAATAAGTTTTTTTTTTACCTCTCAATTTTATAATATCTACAATATACTGAAAGCAACGGAAACAAAACGAAGTTTAGTGATAAATTTGTTTTTATTTCCTTTAAAAATTGTTCTTAACAAAATGTTAATTTTTTAATAACGAGCTTCCTAATCGTCGTGAAATTTTAACACGACCTCTTAAATACTTCATACAAAAACATACAAAGTTTTCAGAATTTTCTTATCATTTTTTATTTCAACCCTTAAGGAGGTTGAAGTAATGATGATAGAATTCTGAAAATTTGGTATGTTTTTACATGAAGTATCCAGGAGGTCGTGTAAAAATTTCATGACGATTGAGAAGCTATTTATTGAACAATTAACATTAACATGTTTCATAGGGACTCAACATCCTTAATGTTAGAAAATATTTTCACGGACCGGCCTTCAAAAAGTTGCGAATAAATACACAAAATAAAATGATACGGCCGGTATAAAGACTGTGGTATTTTTTAAATATAGTAGTAAAGGTAAATCCACTGTGTACTCGTAAGCAAAGTGAATCAAATAAAAATGACTACGATTCAATCGTTTCGTGTATGTGCGAGCATCATTTATTTTCGCATAATTTTTTAACCATTTTAGACATTTGCTTGATATTTTCGAATTAAAATGAAATATTAATATTTCAACGAATCGTGGACTAGAACATCAATATCGGATATGGCGAAGACACTAAAGTAATATATTTACTCAATAGAAATTTTATATGAATCAAACGAGCGAAATTCAATTTTTCTTGTGTACTCGAATGAACAGTATTCATGTTATGAATTGAAACGCTTTTTTGTTCGTTGCAGAAAATCCATTTAAAACTATATAATTTGTTCGCGATAATTTTTTAGATAGATTCAATAATATATTGTTCTCGGTTAACAATATATCTTTTGAATAAAAAAAAACGTTTAATTTTATCATGTTATTACAGTCAATAGCGTTTTTTTTTAACTATTACATCCGGTTATTTACACCAACAATTTTAGAATTGAATCAACGAAATTTCATTCAACAACACCAATGATATTGGATCAATGATTTTTTTTTCTCAGTGCATTTTTTAAAATAAAACATCGTTCAGACTCAGGTAATAAATAAAACGGAAATTCTGTAAGTTATTTATTCTTTCTCCAGACCGGTACCGTTACCGGTCCGCGGCCCGGGGGTTGGATTAGAATACGATTGGTTAGGGTTAGAAATTGTGCATGGGTCCGTTTTAGTTAAGGATGTTGAGTCCCTATGAAACATGTTAATGTTAATTGTTCAATAAATAGCTTCTTAATCGTCATGAAATTTTTACACGACCTCCTGAATACTTCATGTAAAACAATACCAAATTTTCAGAATTCTGTCATCATAACTTCAACCTCCTTAAGGGTTGAAATAAAAAATGATAAGAAAATTCGGAAAATTTGGTATGTTTTTGTATGAAGTATTTAAGAGGTCATGTTAAAATTTCACGACGATTAGGAAGCTCGTTATTAAAAAATTAACATTTTGTTAAGAACAATTTTTAAAAGAAATAAAAAAAAATTTATCAATAAACTTCGTTTTGTTTCCGCTGCTTTCAGTATATTGTAGATATTATAAAATTGAGAGGTCAAAAATAAAACTTATTGCAAAGTTACATAAGTTTCCATAAAACATCATTTAATTTGTGAATATTAATTGTTCAATAACGAGCTTCCTAATTGTCGTGAAATTTTTACACGACCTCTGAAATACTTCATACAAAAACATACCAAATTTTCAGAATTTTATCATCATTTGCGATTTGGGACTCAACATGCTTAAGTCGGCGTCAAAACGCATAAAGGTTTGATCCGGAGCCGCTGCTCGAGTAGCAGATTACAAAAAGTAGTCCAAAAGTCGACAGAATGAGTACCAAATGTCCGCAAGGACAATGACGTTGCAGCTTGCATCGTTGGAATGCAACGAAGATGATTTTTCGGTTCCCCAATTCCCTTCGGCAGATTCGAGCTATGAAAATCAAGCAAACATTTCTACGGATCCTTATTTAGCGATCTACAACAAACCTGCAAAATATGATTTTGGGTAATAGTGAAAATGAGAAATAAAGATAATTTTCGTTGCATTCCAACGATGCTAACTTCAACCCCCTCCCGAAGGCTCTCTCCAAGTTGACAGCCATCCAAAAAGCAAACTGTTGGACGCACGCTGACTCATAGGTAACTTCCAAGCGGACGTTTAGTCCCCTGTTCAGACAAATTACTGACCATTTGGAAAATGCTATCTGGATGTCGCGTGAAAATAAAGTAAAACGTCACCGCACTTTTTTCCCCCGCGGATCCGTATTTACCGCAAATCACTCCGGCAAAATCAGACCCCGTCGATGCGAATCTCAAACTGCCGGAAATTGGGCGATTGGACTACAAAAGAGAAAACAAACCGTGAACTACTGCTTATTTTTGTCCTAGGTAATGCGCGTCGATGGAAATTGTGCGCGCGTATTCGCAAACGAGTCTGCGCGATACGTTTTATCTATGTGTTTGTCAAACAAGCCGGAAACGACACCACGCGCGATATCTTGTATCGAAACATAAAGGCGCTCGTTTGTTTTTTCCTTCTTTGTCTAAGTACGTCTTCTTTTTGCTCTCGCTCTTTCTCTCTTCGTTAATTATACATTATACAAGACGATCGGAACAGTTGACGTCAATTGAGACACTGTGACAACGTGCTCGCAACGGGTAATCGTATACGCAACGCAAAGTGTCGAATTATATCACGACTCGGGTTCGTAGAGAGTCGAGGAGACCCGATGGTACACACACACATAGTAGCATGTTGAGAGGAGAGAAAAAGAGAAACAGAGAGGGGGGGGGGGTGGCGGGGAAAGACGCACGAGCGCCAGCTCATCGGAAGATCGTCGAGATGAGAAAAAGTTCTGGGCAAAAAATGAAAGAAAGTAAAAGGGGACCGAGCCGAGATGCGTCCGAGTTGCTTCGAGCCTGGGAAAGTCTCGGCAGCCAACCCCCCTTCCCCCTTGTCTCTTTCCCTCTGTCCTTTTCTCACCCCGTCCTTTTCTATCGCCACTGTCTTTCCTCCTGGATAATATTCGCGTAGGCGTCTCTCGGCATGGTTAAACGATCAAGAAGCCTCGTGGATGATGACATGCTCGCCTTTGAGCAACTCATCCCCCCCCCCCCCGCGAGTCGTTGTATTACGCCTAATAAACCTACACATATACTTAAAAACGAGAACACGAGATACCAAACACACACGCATCACAAACACTCGCTGGTTCACTTACCCAATGCTGATTCGTGACGACTTCTCCATCTCCACCGCCCAGACACTGATCACAAGAAAACACATTGGACTCCGTTAATCGTTATAAAGCGTCATGTCCAAGGTATGAGGGGAAAGCAGAATAATCGTAGTGGTACGTCCCCCGAATGTTAGCGATCAACGAGACGCGTTGTTCGTGTGTGGCTATCAAACGCCAAAGAGACTGATCAAGCTGCAGGCCGATCCTGCAAGACTGACCAGCACGTAGCTGCGGCTACGGAAAGCCCGGGGTGCAAACAATCTACCCTTTAGACGTTTCGTCCTGATCCGGATACACTTAGGAATTGATTGGGGGGGGAAAAGTTACGCGAAAGAAGGTTCGAGGAGGTTTGTCGGTCTGAATGTCGACAATCAATGGGACTTGATCAGTCTCAGTCATTAATCGTTGAGGATATTTCGTCCGGTCTGTTAGTAGGGTAGGCAGCATCATAATATAATTATTTACACCGTATGTAGCGTATGGTAACTATTAATAGGATAGACAGTGTCATGATATAGGTATCAGTAGCATAGATAGCACTGGATACCCATTAGTCGGATGATACCTATCATCAGATACCAATTAGTATCATAACATACATATCAGTGAGATAAGCAACGTAGGTAGGAAATCTATTAGTAGGATAGACATATCATAAGATACCTATTCCTAGCAATAGTAGCGTGTGGCATACGAGGGTTGTTTGATAAGTCCGTGCAAAAATGTAAACTACTCAATTTTTTGGGATAAACCTTTTTTATTATTCAACATAGTCTCCTTTTAGATTTATACACTTCACCCAACGCTGCTCTAGTTTGTTGATCCCTTCCGTATAAAAGGATTTGTCCAAGTCCGCAAAATAGCCATTCGTTTCGGCAGTCACCTCCTCGTTTGAATAAAATCTTTTTCCCACCAGCCATTTCTTCATATTGGGGAAGAAATAATAGTCCGAGGGAGCCAAATCTGGAGAATAGGGGGGACGTGGAACGAGTTGGAAGCCTATTTCCATTAATTTTGCGACCACAACTGCTGAGGCGTGAGCTGGTGCGTTGTCGCAATGGAAAAGGACTTTTTTGTGGGCCAATCGTGGACGTTTTTCTTGCAGCTTGGTTTTAATACGGTCCAATAACGATGAATAATATGCGCCTGTAATAGTTTAACACTTTTCCAGATAGTCGATGAGGATTGTTCCTCGCGAATCACAAAAGACAGTCGCCATAACCTTCCCGGCCGAGGGAACGGTCTTCGCCTTTTTTTGGTGCTGATTCCCTCTTGCCAACCCATTGTTTAAATGTTGACATTGTTTAAATGTTCCACGTCCAAATGTTGGTGCAAAATATTATCTACCCGTTCCTTCGAGATGCCCACAGCACTAGCAATCTCACGCACCGTCACTCTCCCGTCATCCATCACCATATCATGGATTTTATCAATGATTTCTGGAGTAGTGAGCTCAACAGGGCGTCCAGAACGTTCAGCGTCGCTTGTGCCCATTTGGCCACCCCGAAAATTTTAAAACCACTTATAAACTGTTCTAATCGAAGGTGCACAGTCACCATAATGTTCATCAAGTTTCTCTTTAGTCCCCTGAGGCGTTTTGCCGTTCATAGAGTAATGTTTAATCAACACACGAAATTCTTTTTCGTCCATTTTTAAAAAATCACTCGACTTCCTCGGTTCGAACGAATGCCAAACACATAGAAATACACCGATATGGCTGAAACTTGGTATGTTTTCTTCCAAGAGATGCTACTAACTGAAAATAACCTCGATACGCATCGGTAGTGCCATCTCTCTGACTTTGCACGGACTTTTCAAACGACCCTCGTATGTTGATAGGATAGGCAGTATCCTAATATAGCTATTAGTAGCACAGATGGCATAGGATACCTACTAGTAGTTCAGCGGTATCGCAAGATACCGATTAGTATGACAGGCAGTGTCATAATATGGCTGTTAGCAGCATAAGTATCGTAATAAGTGAGATGACTAGCAGAGGTAGCGTATGATATATACACGGAGAGAATTTGTAAGTAATTTTTACTGTGAAATCACAGTAACTCGGTGACAAATGTGCAATTCTTCAGGTTTTTAGGAAATAAATTATAAATTTTCATGGAAATGAATCAAAATTTACTTTTGCGTAACAGAAATTTAAAATATTTTCCAGAATTTTTACTGAAATGAATAGTAAAATTTCATGAAACGTAAAGATTACGACAATAAGTTAAAAAAGTGCTAATATAAATGAAATTTTTCAGTGGAACATTGAGAAATTTGCGTGTTTTCCATAAAAATTTAAAAAAGGAAGCCGAAATTTTCCGTGCGTCCACCGGAATTTTACGTTCTTTATAGTAAAATCAGTTAGGGCTAGGTCGCCTGACCGTACGCGTGAGCTCTGTGTGCGAGCGTGCGTATACGTGAACGCAAGCTGTGAGAATGTGCTTGTGTATGACGCAGTATGACGAGCACGAACGACGCCGATCCGCGTTGCTTAGCAACAGTGGTACCGCGCATGCGCATTATAGTACGAAGCATGGGCCAAGAAAGCCTCGTGGTCTCGTTCAGTCTAACGTTTTCTACGCAGTTCTACGCAAGAAAACAAAGAAACGTGAAAAGAAACTTCGATAAAGGACGTCTACAATGGTACGGAAAGATGATATGCTAAAATAAGTAGCAATCAAGAACACAAATGTTCAGAAATACAGTATATAGAGTATTTATTTAATCATAGGGAATTAATTTTTCGCTAGGGATTTTAGAAATTTCAAGTTTGTCCAGGTTATGTTTACTGTAGAAACTTGGAATTTTTGGGGCAGCCCATTGTTAAAATTCTACATGAGAATGTGTCAGAATTTTTACTGAAAGAAATGTAAAAAATTATGCTACTTGCTTAAATTTTAACATGAATGAAAGCAAAATATTAAAAGCTAGTGTCAATTTTTGACTATGTGCACATTTGTCACCGGTTTCAAATTTTTAATGTAATTTTTACGGAGATTTCACCGTAAAAAATACTTGAAAATTCTCTCCGTGTATTAATAGGATAGGCAGTATTATGATAGAGCTATTAGTAATATAGATAGCATAGGATACCCATTATTAGGGTAAGTGGTATCACAGGATACCCATCAGAAGGAAAGACAGTGCCATAATATAACTGGCAGCAGGTTAGGTAACCTTTTATTGGGAAACACAATATCATGAGATATATGTTCCTATAATATAGCTATTAGTAGCATGGATAGCGTCGGACGCCTGTTAGTAGGATAAGCGGTAATCCAGGATAGCAATAAGTAGGATGTACAATGTCATAATATAACTGGTAGCAGCATAGGTAACATAGGAAATCTTTCGTTCCGATAGCCAATATCATAAGATCTATTCCTAGCAGAGGTATCGTATGGTACCTATTAATAGGACAAGCAGTATCGTAATATAGGCATTCGTAGCAAAGAAAGCATAGGATACCGATCAGTAGGATAACCAGAACAGAACATAGCAATTACTAGGACAGGCATACTATAAGTGTAAGCAGAATAAGGTAGCATGGAAAAGCTATCATTAGGATACGCAGTATGATAAGATACCAATTAATATCCTCTAGCATGGGATACTTATCAGTAGGATAAGTAGCGAATGACAAGTGCTACCTGAGATTCAGCATTTTAATCATGTAAAATCTGCACACTTACGTCTTTCTTCCTTTTGACGGCGGCAGCGCCTGTAATAATGATAAGAAAAACATGCGTTTAATTATTAGTGACCTGCCGATGAGAACGCGTGATCGGTAGGATTAGACAGCACCGATAAATTATCAAAACAATGACCGTGAATGATCAAGTAAATACATATTTCAAATCGAAACTGGTATGCCGATTACACCCTGTTGGATGTGATTTCATATTTCGGAAGTACTGACGTGATTCGTTTGGATTTCGTTCCATGTTTTTCTTGCCTAAACTGCGATCTACCAAAAATGTCACTATTCCAATTTCAGCAGGATGCCGAACTGCTGAATCTTTAAATAAAGAAACGAGCTCAATGAATTCTGCTGAGCCTGATCCTGTACTTTTCGTATCAGTCCTAAAGTGCTTGAAAACGTTGATTAGGCCGAGATGTCAACGCGCCAGATCGACATAATGTTTAAAAGTTCTGTAAAATGCGTCCAATGGGTATACAGAATATATTCCATAACTTTAGTGTTCAACTACCGTAACCGAAACGTGGTCAGACTACCTGTGTCGAAAGAGGGCTTATTCCTCGACCTGACGAAATACCGATTCACACTGCAAGCAAAATCGGACTTTACCAATCCGGGTCTAACTTTCGGAAAGTGCCATACCGAGGCTGAATGAAAAAAGGAAAATCGGCAAGTTATTTTTCGAATCGGGACGATTGCGACCTGTCCTGAACAGCGCGCTTAGTCCAACCTCGGACTCTCCTCCGATCGTATCGTCGCTTGTTGTTATTTTGGCAATAATTATGTAAACTCACCGGCCGAAGGATTAGGCAACCGGGCGCTGTTGCCCGTTGGGGTTGCGGGATTCGAGGCTGGCGTGGGAGTCCCGACGGAGGGCGGCGGTGGCACCCCTCGTGTGCCGAATGGAAAATAGGGCGAATCGGGAGGGTAGGTCGCACCCTCGACCCCGACCCCACCGCCGCCGCCTCCGCCCGGCCCACCGCCCGGGCCACCCGCCGTCGGACCGAACCCACCCCCGCCGTATGTCTGAAACAGAGGCGCGTAAACAAATGAGTTTTGAGGCTGTCGAACGACGATCGGTTCACGCTTAGTTTACTCGCCACGGAGCGATACCCTAATAGAAGGCGACTAGAATACCGCGATTAGCTTCGATAGTTCGTTTTTTTACGGTACTGCGTATCCAGAAATAGAAAGAGATGGGGGGAGATATGTCCGCGTGTACGTGTGCGTTCACACGAGGAAAAGCGATTTTAAGGGGTTGGGCTAATGTGAAAATGACGAACACCTGTTCGTCGCTCGAGGCAACTCAAATTGAAGAAGACGGTCCAACATACGGTGCAGAAATCGCGGATTGAAGGTAAACTCATGATTACATCGAGAAAACTGCGAGTAGCTAATTAAGGGGAGGTAGCTGAGTAAACGGCGAGAAAAACAGGTAAACTTCGGGAATTTTTATTTCAAAAACTAATGTTTCGATTGGATTCGGGTTTTTTTATTGGGAAATATGTACATTGAGGTATGTTTAGGATTTTTTTAAAACAAATTCGTTGACTGGAAGCGATTCAAACGCGATTATCACGACATATAGTTTTCAAAGTCGTTGCCAGATGTATCTCGAAAACGGCTTGTCTGATTTTGTCCAAATTTGGATACAATATTCTTCGATAGTTTTTCTCGTTCGCCACGAGATATGTTAACGTGAAAAAAGCGCCTCTTTCTAAAATGTCGGATTAAAAAATCTGAAAAAATTCACATGGAATGCCTTTTAGCGGTACTTCGATATAACCAATTATGGGGCACATCTGAGATGGTCGGAAAAAAGTGGCTGAAATGACAGAGAATGCCTCTTTAACATATCTCAGAAACTTGAAGTTACCGAAGAAAAATGTCTGCACATAAAAGTTGTAGTTTTGTGTTAGCTTTCGAGAGGAATATTTGAAATCATTTTTACGTTCCGGTAACGCTGATTTTTTATACCAAAAAGGGGGAAAATTATTTTTTAATTTAAAAACAGCCGTTTTTTGGTTGAAAAAATTACAGAATCTTCGAGTATGTCTGACGATATCGCAAAAAAATCGCCAGAGTGGCATGGAGCGAGGTTCCGGTATAAAAAAATTAATTTGTGTGGTTTCATTTTTTTACCCTAGAACCTCGATCCGTGCCGCTCTGGCGATTTTTTTGCGATATCGTCAGACATACTGGAAGACTCTGTAATTTTTTCAGCCAAAAAATGGCCGTTTATGAATAAAAAAATTATTTCCCCCTTTTTTGGTAAAAAAATCAGCGTTACCGGAACGTAAAAATTACTTCAAGTCGTCCGCTCGAAAGCTAACACAAAACTACAACTTTTGTGTACAGACATTTTTTCAGTTACTTCTAGTTTCCGAGATATATTCATTTGGAAAAAAGGCATTTTCTAAAATATTGAATTAAAAAATCTGAAAAAATTCACATAGAATGCTTTTTAGTAGTACTTTGGTATAACCAATTATGGGACAGATCTGAGATGGTCGAAAAAAAGGTGCTGAATTGACGGAGAATCCCTCATATATGCATTGTTGGAATGCAATGAAAGCTATTCTTTTTCCACTGTTCAAATCTTTTTGGACAAATCTACGGCAATCCCAAAACAATTTTTTAACTTGTTTTTTTTTGTTAGAGATACAATTGGAATCGGCAAAAAGATTTTGCCAAACGATAGAAATATAATTAAGAATTTTCGCTGTATACTAATGATGCGAACTCTAACAGCATTCTTATTTTGTCAGGTGCGGCGAAGCAACTCAGGTAAATTTGAACATTATGAAAACTCATTCGGAGGCCAAAATAACCTGATTGGTTTCCGAGGATTGATGATCTACGGATAATAAAACTTGGATCTCTTCGATGAGTCTTACGCAACATCTCGACGATGGTGACTCGGTATTACAATTTTTGGAAGTAACGCCGCTAAACATAAGATTTTTCATCAGCCTTAGCACCCCTCTATAGAGGGATGTGCGCGACTGAAAAGGTGCCTAAACTTAAATATGAGAATCAAAAATAAAGAAAAAATAAACTTTTTGGTAGTTTTGCGCTATATAACAAGCAGGAGAGTAAAAAAATGAGGCGAGCTCATTCAAGATAAGTGTCATTCAACAGACACCCCAAAAACTCTGTTTCAACGTTTCAAAATAAATAGTAATTCTATTGCATAGATTATCCGCTATGACCTGGTGAAGTTATATTCGAACCCTACCCGCCCCCTATGAACTCGATTCATGCGTTCGAAAATGCGAAATCATTCATTAAATTAACTCTGCTTAGGTACCCAAATAACATTCCTAATATCATAGGAGCTTAATTGTCAAACAAATAAAAAAATATATACAAATGTGCAAAACAACCAATCGAAATAACTGAATGTTGTTTCCATCGTTTGAATGCAACGAAATTTCCTTTTATTTACCGTTTTTCTTCATTTTTATTCTGAGCTAAATTCATTTTCGACAGATTTAGGTTATAGATCTCTAAGGAGAATTTTACAGAGAATCGTAAAAGTTTGCCGTGTCGTCTTGAAATTTGCATCGTTGTAACCTAACGAAAATTCTTTTTCTTTAAATCTTTTTCTCAACAGCTAAAATGTTTTGTTGCAAATTTGGGTTGCAGAAATTAGGAAAAAAAATCTCATTAGGGGGGGGAAATCCTTTTGGACGCTCAAGAATGAGTCATTTTTCATTGACTTTTTTAAAGGTGATAAAATAATCGCATCATTCTAAAATTTTGCCATTACCTTATTACAACGTTCAAGTGTACATTTTTTCAAGCAAAACAAAATGGCGGCGTATTCCGTTAGGCGTCTTTCAAAAAACTGCTCATGTTAGAGCCCAAAAAGTTATTAATCGATCTGGCTAAAATTTTGGGGGGTTTCTCACTATAACATTATTGAAAGGATATACCTTAAGTTTTAAGGTTATCGCGGAAATAAATTACTTTTTTAGGGTAAAAATTTCCAAAAATATGAAAATTTGATTACCAAGTCTACTTAATTTTTATTTTTATACTTAACCCTCAATCCGTGAACCTGGGTAGTTTCCGTCCTGCCCAAAATCATTTTCTTCGCAGGTTGCCTGATATTTAACGAAAAAAAGTATATTAAAAATAAAAAATAAAAAGCAAACCCTATTTTTGCTTGAGAAGTACGGCCTGAAGATCGATACGTGTGTGAAGTTAGCATCTCAAACGTCAGCATCTCACCAATAAACTCCAATAAACCAATAAACACCAATAAACGTATTAAGTGGCATCCCGAATAGTTCTACAGATCTCGATGAGTTTCAATAATAGTTCTGTCGATTTTGCCATTGAAAACGCATTTAAAAAAATGAGTTGCTAACTTCGCAAAATGAATCAAAGCATCTCATCGAATTTCACAAATTGGACCATGGCAAAGTTGAAATTTCGAGAGTTCTACATCCTAAACCTATCCTAAACACACGTAAGATCGATCATGAATTTTTCCAGATTTTTTTCGTTGACAGTCTTTGGTGCGGTAGTGCAAAAACAAAAACGACCCAGGTTCGCGGGATTAAGGTGCCTCAAATACCTTCACGGATTGAGGGTTAGAAATAATATTTTTATAGGTATATCCTTCCAATAATGTTATAGTGAGAAACCTCCCAAAATTTCAGCCGAACGATCAATAACTTTTTGAGCTGTAACATAAGCACTATTTTAAGACACCTTATAACGCCGCCATTTCGTTTTGTTTAAAGAAGAAAAAAAAACATGTAACACTGGAAAGTGTTACATAAGATAATGTCAACATTTTCGAACGACGCGATTATTTTATCGTCTTTAAAAAAATTCATGAAAAATGACTAATTTTCGGGCGTCTAAAGGGATTTCCCCCTTAAATGTGTGTCATTCTCGTAGCCTAAAACTGCTAATAAATTGAAAGATAAAAGTTAACGAGTACACGAATAAATTTTTGTTGCATTCCAACGATGCAAACTTCAATATCATATTCGCCATAGCTTTGTCTCGCCAGAGAAAACGCAATGAGAAAAAATTATTTTCATTTCGTTCCAACGATGCTAACGCCAATATCAGGACCGAAATGGAACACATGAAGCAACCTCGCGGCAGTGACAAGTGGGAAAAAAAACATGCTCAGAATGATTGCAAACAACAATCTCCATATACGCAAGTGAAAAAAAATTTAAAGCGGTACCCCCACTTGTAGCGCAAAAAAAAGGCCTTTTTCATGAATTTTTTTAAAGAAAACTACAAAACTTTTTTAATCGATCAATATACCATCTTAAAGAACACATCTTGAAGAACTTTCAGTAATTTTTTTATTGAAAAATATTACATTGTTTAGTGGCAAATGGCCGTCAATGAAATAATGTTTTTATATACACGCTTTGCGGTGACCAACATTGCGGCGAAGTGGATCATCTAAAAAAAATGCGGATGGATTTAGTCAAATATAAGTATAAACTAGTCTTCAATCGAAGGATTTTAAAAAATATTCATTTTTCACAAAATGGCGGACAGTCAAAGTTAATGGTTCGATTTTAAGGAAAAAAAACGGCCGTTTTTTGGCTATAAAACGGCCATTTCTTCCGAAAAAAAAAATCGAACGATTAAAGACTACATTTTTATGTATTAAATAAGCCTGCAAAATTTCAAGAAGATCGGTTCATTAGTGTTCGAGTAATCTTGGTCACCGACTTCAGAAATGCCATTTTGAGAAAAACGCGTTTAAAGTTTCAATTTCAGTTCTTCAATTCACGGATTCTTCTCTTTCAAGGCTCATATCTCAGTCAATTTTGTTCGGATCGACTTGCAATTTTCAGGACATATTCTCAGATACTTATACTTCAAAAAACTGCAATAAAAAAAAAATCGATGTTTTCAAAATCGCAAGTGGGGGTAACCCCTTAACGCTGAACCTGTACTGTTGAAATATCCGGTTCGTTCGGACGTTGGGATGAACATTTGCGAGGCAGCGATTCTCCGAGGAAACACCGAGGGCTAGAATGCGGCGCAAGAGGAGACTTTATTCCCATGGCGGAGTAACTTTTCACCCGAGCCGATTAACCCCCGCACACTTGCCTCGCACCCTTACCGCACTTGCTTTGTTTCATACGTGTATACAACCTCTCCTCCACCGCACTGTATCCACAGCGCCGTTCTACAGGGTCGTGCAAAGAAAAAAAATAACCGTAAACGATTTGACTTCGGGGGTGCACGAGCTTGCGCACCGTGAGATAGCAAGATCGCTCGCGGTTGGAAGAACGATGATGAATAAAGCTGTCAGTCGTCGACGAATGACACCAGACGAATCTACGTCGCCCGTGCATCCGAGGGGCGAAGAGCCGAGGAGAAAAACAAACGTGTTTTAATATGTGAAACACTCTCTATGAGGCTCATACATGGATGAATGTCGGCGTATGGGAGAAAACGTAAGTGATATTAACGTTGGCCTTCAGTGGTTCGCAACTTCACTCCCATACGTGTTGACTCGATTTTTTGTTCTGAGCCTCGGAATAGCATCACTTGTGTTCTGCTGATCGCTGCATTTCGTGTCTCTCTCTCTCTCTCTCTCTCTCTCTCTTTCCCTCTCTCCCCCCTCTCTCGCTTTTATCTCTTTCTTACTAGGGATGCTGATGTGAGAATCGATTGTTACAAGAATCGATTCTTGTTCGACCAGTAATCGATTTTTTTAATCGATTCTTTCGAACTAATTAATTGTCCAAATTGATCTTTCAAGTGCAAGATCAATTCCAAACTTTTAATATAAAACCGATATATCGTAGTATAAGAAAAATAAAAAGTACTGCGTTTACGCTCCATTATAACACGCGATATTATGTATAATTAAGGATAAATCACATTGACTAGTTTTATAAACCGTACTTCATTTATTTTACTTCCTGCATAGTACTAAAACTATTCTAATGATCCAGAATAAGAAAAGTCATGACAAGTTTTTAGTGTTAAGCCCAAAGATCCAAGTACCAAAGACAATCACAAAATGTATATATTTAGTATTTACTAATAAATAAAAAAAGACTGTGCTTACATTTATAAACACTTAGTGTATAAAAAACGTAATGTCCCGTTGATTACATTTATATGTGTATTTTTTGTAAACAAAATTTACTGTTTTGTTTTGAAAAACTAAAGTATTGCTTGTGAATCTCAAAAAATTAAAAAGAAAGCAATCCTTTATAATAAAAAGATCTTTTAGTTACGCATTTATTTTTGTTAATCATTAATAAATAAAAATGTTTATTCTTGAGGTGGTGATTCTTATTTTTATACCTAAATCATAAAAGTACCTTTGATTTGAAATTTCTTTCATTCTTCTTCAAGCTATGTTTTATTCTCTATTTTTTCTCGCTACTTAATACAATTCGATTTTGACTGAATTGATCCTTTTGGTCCTAATATGTTATGAAATCGATTCGTTGAATTACAATTCGAGTCGATGCGATGAATCGATTTCATTCTAACAATCCGGCATCCCTATTTCTTACTATTAATTTCGGTATCATATGTGAGAACTTGGAAGACATTGAAGTTTGCATCGCTGAAGTGCAATGATTTTACTTCTTTAATATTCATTTATTCTTTTTATCACTATACAAAAGCTTCTCCCTGCAAAATCGAGTCGTAAATCTGTACATATAAGAAAATTATAAACTTTGCGTCTCTGTACATCGAAAATATTCGGCATAAAATTAATTGGGGGATGAAGGATAAGCGATAGAATGCATTGAGATCGCTTTTGGAATTTTTGTCTGGTTGTTCACGCATCGTGTAAAAACTACTGACCCAATTGGGATGGAGTTTTCAGAAACATAAAGGGCTTGACTCGAAGTAACATTCAGTTTTCATTTCATCGTACTCGGCTCACACAATCAAAGTATATGCGAATTTGGATGATGTGAAGTTTGCACCGTTGGAACGCAACACGAAAGTTCAGTAGTCCGAACGTTTTCTTTGACAAATTTGGGCTACAAAACATCCGAAAGATTTTGGGTTATGAAGAAATAAATATAAAGAATGAATTTTCGTTGCATTTCAACGATGCAAGCTACAACATCGTGAATTTCGAGTTTTCGAAGGTTCGTTTAAAGACCGCATCAATACATATTTCAGTGGTCTGTGCGTACGAAATTGCGCGTACAGATATTCTTCTAGTAAGAACACGTAAAAACGTTTGAGCGATTTTCCCAACGTAAGTCGCTCGAACAGAATTTGTGCAATTGAAAAAAATAAGTTTTCGTTGCGTTCCAACGATGCAAACTTCAACATCATAAACTTATCGCATTATTATAATAGATAAATTTAAGTTTTCAACCCTTTTTTCACCCCTTTTCTTGCTACAATACCGACGTTGAAATGGAATGTTATTTTACGATGAGATCAATATTAAAATTCTATCGTCGAGATTGAGTTTCTTTGGGTTCCCAGTGTTTTCTTTATTAGGATCATAGGTTGACTACCGCGTAATAAACTTCTCAATCGATCAATCCCTCGCGCTCTTTTGCTCTCCGTTATGTTGGAATGCAATGAAAACCATTTTTTTTTTGTTCAAACGATCAAATTTTTTTTGGCTGGACCAGGTTACGATCCCCAAACGAACGTTTTTGAACATCATTAAGAATCTACACCCCAAATCGGCGAAAAATGCATATTTTGCGTTTTAATGAAAAGGAAGAAGTACAAAATGAAAAAGTATTTTCATCGCATTCCAACAATGCAAATTTTGACACCATATCTTTATATCTCTCTTTCTTTATCTAGATTGGACTCCGACATCAGTCAATGCATGACCACACTCAAATAATTCTCCAATTCTTAGTATGTTGATGTTTGCATCATCGGAATGCGGTGAAAATTTTTTTTTTCCATACCTTCATCTCCTCATTTTTATCATTCTTTAAGGGCGGGGTAAAGTATTCAAAATTTTTTTTTTTTAATTTTTTTTTAAATTTTTAAATGAATGCATAATATATCAAGAATATTGTGTTAAAATTTCAAGTCGATCGGAGTAAAATTGACGAAGTTATGAGTATTTGAGCGTTGACAAGTTGACGATTTGCGAATTAGTAGAGCAGAGGAGCAAGCGGCGCACGACAGTAAAGAAGAAAGAGTTTTGCGTAGACAAACGCAAAAAGATGCTCTCGATCATCTTGATGAAAGCCTTTTGCTCTACGGACCTGGCATCGACGACTTTGAGTGAGTATAAGAAAATTATCGAGTTTTATTTTGAATTTCTAAAAATTCAAAGATGATTGAAAAATCTGAAAAAATTTATACGTATTCAGAAAAATGAACGAATCATGAAAAAAAAATTGGTCTGCGGGGAAATTTGTTGACTAATTTTTTTTTTCATCATTTTGTTAATAACATTTTGGAATTATTATAATGCAAAATTAATCTTTTGAGTACCTCTAATATGCATGAATTTTCTCAGGTTTTTATGCAATCGAGAAGTGTTCTCAAACTTATGTGCAATGAGCGCTAAGCGACCAAACTCTCTGCGTTTTTCAAACCGTTTTTCTGAGACTTGTCATATTTGAAGTCCGTGTGCACGATAACTCAAAATCTACTGGACCAATCGCTTTGAAATTTTGCACAGTACTTCTTCACATAATTCACCAGGTATTGTCGAGAGCTTTTTTGTTTTTTTAAAATAATTACTAATTTTTCAACAACAAATTAGCCGATTTTTTTTTAGCAAAAATCGGGTTTTTTGCTCCCAAGTGCTACGAAAAATCGAAAAAAAAAAATCCTCCCGTCATTACCTCGAGAAACATCTCCTTTAACAAATGCATTTTGATTTTTTTGTTTCAGACTATTCTGTTGCGAGTTATGGTTCACACCGCAAACCAACTTTTTTTCGACGTGCCTCCGGGGTTTAATTGTCACTTGCTCAATTTTGATTATTTTGCAATGCAAATTTAGGAGAATGTTGTTCAAATGTTGCTTTATTATATGTAAATTTTTCAATAAACGAACACTATTCGTTACGCCAAAAAAAAATCTTAAAAACATGCCTTTTTTTCGCCAAATTAACTTTACCCCGCCCTTAAAATCTTTACTTGCAGATTCAGATAGTAGATCAAACTACTTGTTCCATTCACTGCATACCTCTGATGATTCAACTCACCCATGCATCTTACCATTATCCTACTAAACTGTCTTCTCAATATTTTACTTTCACGCGCCCTACTTTGCCATTTTCCCTTTGGACGAGTCTGCGGCGCAATAAATGTGTCAAGCAATCAATAAATCGATGTATCAATCTCTCGGCAAAAATGACGTCCACCTCTCAATGTCTTTATCCCCCATTGGAGGAACTCGTTTGCATCGCTGTTGGTTCTCCCAGGGAACATGATAACCACTGTGCGAAAGTATCGTTGGGACCAAAGTTTCCAGATTATGTCGAGGGTGAACTTGGCGGACAGGAGTGCGCGCAGGAGGTACCGGAGAGTCTTGAGAGGAAGTACAGAGAGGGATGGGGCCACGGGAGCCGAAGAATAAGTAACTTTGTCTCGCGTAAATTTTCTACTACCCTCGCGCAGCAATTACTACGCCCCTATGTATCTGGCGAACCGGCAAAGCGTCTCGCCGTATAATCTTTAGGAACGTTCGACTATTCGCAATAAACGGAAGATATACGTAAAATTATTATTTTTTCGCCGGGAGTAATAAAGGATTGAACGAGAAAAAAAACCGCGAAAACTAATCTCTCTCCGAGAGCAGCGGAAACGGGTGTTGTCGCTTGAACTAGGAGAAAAAAGGGTTAGGTGTCTTCTAGATCGAGCATTGACAGAGGACTTTGTGATCTACGCATACAATTGTAATGTGTGAAAAAATAACTTCAACCCTTGTCAGTCACACCTCCAGATTGTGACGTAATAGTCATTGGGGGTGTAATCAATTTTAAAGAGTGATAAATAATTGAAAAATTGAAGAAAAAAAATACTACAATGCATTTTCAACCCTTGTGTGTAAGACCATACCGATTATTTTCAAGTCGTGTAATTTTATAATATAAAAAATATTTAAAAATATGTACACGGAGAGAATTTTTAAGTAATTTTTACTGTGAAATCACAGTAATTCGGTGACAAATGTGCAATTCTTCAGGTTTTTAAGAAATAAATTATAAATTTTCATGGAAATGAATCAAAATTTACTTTTGCGTAACAGAAATTTAAAATATTTTCCACAATTTTTACTGAAATTAATAGTAAAATTTCATGAAACGTAAAGATTACGACAATAAGTTAAAAAAGTACTAATATAAATGAAATTTTTCAGTGGAACATTGAGAAATTTGCGTGTTTTCCATAAAAATTTAAAAAAGGAAGCCGAAATTTTCCGTGCGTCCACCGGAATTTTACGTTCTTTATAGTAAAATCAGTTAGGGCTAGGTCGCCTGACCGTACGCGTGAGCTCTGTGTGCGAGCGTGCGTATACGTAAACGCAAGCTGTGAGAGTGTGCTTGTGTATGACGCAGTATGACGAGCACGAACGACGCCGACCCGCGTTGCTTAGCAACAGTGGTACCGCGCATGCGCATTATAGTACGAAGCATGGGCCAAGTAAGCCTCGTGGTCTCGTGCAGTCTAACGTGTTCTACGCAGTTCTACGCAAGAAAACAAAGAAACGTGAAAAGAAACTTCGATAAAGGACGTCTACAATGGTACGGAAAGATGATATGCTAAAATAAGTAGCAATCAAGAACACAAATGTTCAGAAATACAGTATATAGAGTATTTATTTAATCATAGGGAATTAATTTTTCGCTAGGGATTTTAGAAATTTCAAGTTTGTCCAGGTTATTTTTACTGTAGAAACTTGGAATTTTTGAGGCAGCCCATTGTTAAAATTCTACATGAGAATGTGTCAGAATTTTTACTGAAAGAAATGTAAAAAATGATGCTACTTGCTTAAATTTTTACACGAATGAAAGCAAAATATTAAAAGCTAGTGTCAATTTTTGACTATGTGCACATTTGTCACCGGTATCAAATTTTTAATGTAATTTTTACGGAGATTTCACCGTAAAAAATACTTAAAAATTCTCTCCGTGTACAAATATTTTTAAAAACGTCGAAAAACAGCTGGGGTTGATTCAACCACCGATGATTGTTAAGGGTCGTCATCACAGTGTACAATTTTAAAAAAAATCTCTTTTTTTTGCATTACCCGATAGTATAGACATAACCGTCTATACTATCAGATAATGCAAAAAAAGCGATTTTTTGAAAATTTTACACTTATAACCACTTATAACCAAACATGGACATGGCATCGTTGATTGATCGTACGTTGACAATTTATAAGAAAATTTCGCACTCGAAACTTTAAACGCGATTTTCTAGAAATGTCGTTTTTTGAAACGGTATACACTCTCAAAGGAAGAGTTTTCAAGCTATCCGTCTCAAATTTTGACACAACATTCTTCATGCCGTTCGTTATCTTGCTGTATGAGCTTTTTTTATCTTCATATTTTTTTAAACGAAAAACTGTCCAGAAATTATGCTAAATTCGATAACTTTTTTTTCAAGCCAACGCCGTTTTGTCATGTTTTATTAAAAAAAAAAACACCTCCATAGCAAGATAGCAGCTTTGATATTGATTAATAATCTTCTTGCAAATTTTGTTTCAGATAATATTTATGGCCACAACCGTGTACACCGTGAAGACTCCTTTTTTTCGAAGACATTTTTAACCGTTTGAAAAATGTGAAGAAAATAAAAATGAACGTTTAAAAATGTATTTTCTGTTCTTCTATGAGTGGTTTGATTTGACATAAAAAAGATCAGACTGATTAGCGTATTTGAACCAGAAAAAAAATAATCGCGAAAATCAGCTTTTTTCGACTCGTTACACTGTGATGATCCCTTAAGAGAGCTTGCAACTCAATCTGTTATTTATTGAACATTGGTGTTATTAAACAAACACCAACAATTGTCAATATGTGCCATGTAAACCTCTACACTGTTGGAGTTTGCATAATCGGAATGCAACAATTGTTTTCTTCCAATC
Source organism: Ophion costatus (assembly GCA_951751655.1). NCBI lineage: Eukaryota > Metazoa > Arthropoda > Insecta > Hymenoptera > Ichneumonidae > Ophion > Ophion costatus. The sequence continues at coordinate 32,387,641 of OX632358.1, forward strand.
CTCCCATTATTTATGCAATAATTATTAAGATTATCCAAAATCTTATTTTTTATAGATGAGGCCATCGATCTGTTATAAGTTTGCAAAAAGACGTGCGAGATATTTTTGTAGGCTGAATTAGCGAAAAAGTACGGTATTGAAGGAAAATTAAGGGGGGATTGTCCTTTTTCTCGCAAAATTTACCGCTGTTTGGGAATTTTTTTGTGAAGAAAGTATACAACGGAAAACTTGTGAAACTTGGCATATAGTTTTATTGATCTGTTTACTACATACAAAAAAAATTTTAAACAATTTCTTCAAAAAATCCGCCTCCCACCCCCCTCGACGCGCGATGGTCCTTCTTTGATGGTGTGCACGATTTCTCAAAAACTATTCAACCGATTGCCTTCAAATTTGGACAGAATGCTCAGCTGACATCCTTTTATCGTTTGATGAAGCAAAAAAGCAATACGTTTAATAGTTTTTTATTTATAACAAAAAATCGATCAATTTTTTTCGAAAAATCGATACTTCAAATTCAAAACGTCACCAAATCGTCAATTTTTTTTTTCCCTTCATCGAACGATAGCTATATGTGTCTAAAGTAAAATGCTTTTTGGGTTTTTGTTGCAGGATGAACGTGAAGGCTGTAATCGTGCACACCATCAAAAAAGGACCATCGCGCGTCGAGGGGGGTGGGAGGCGGATTTTTTGATGAAATTGTTTAAAAATTTTTTTGTATGTAGTGAACAGATCAATAAAACTATATGCCAAGTTTCACAAGCTTTCCGTTGTATACTTTCTTCACAAAAAAATTCCCAAAAAGCGGTAAATTTTGCGAAAAAAAAACAATCCCCCCTTAATTTTCGGCACATTCCACCGATGCAAACTTCAACGTCGCGAAAGTTTTCGGAACACCGTCTGCTGTATGATCACCTCATCTAATTGAAATACGGTTTTTCTTCTTTTGGAAACTAACTAATCGATAGCAGGCGCAATTTCCGAATTTCGAAAAATGAATAAATAAATAAAACAAGATCTACTCACCATTCCGTTGTCCATTGCCGGGCCATACGGGGACTGGAAGCCTGGCTTTTCTGCAACACGAGAAACATCGAAATTTCATTGGTACGAAAAAGCTGAAAATGCCAAGGCTGCCGATTCGTTCGGTTTCCGCACTATATGCGCATTCCTGTATTTACAATCGTCGAGCCTCTCAATAAAGGATTAATGCGAGGGAGCATAAACCCGCGATACGTCTCAATAAATCAAGCTAGCCGAGCTCGGTTCACGTGTGCGTTTTGTTTCCGTGGCTCGCGAATGGAATACGGGATAACGTGCGATATAACAGGGTACAGGCAAAGAAGCGAGAAAGAAAAAAAAACGAGAAAACGAGAAGCAAAACCACTCGCATAACCGAGTGCTCAGCTCTCTCTCTCTCTCTCTCTCTCTCTCTCTCTCTCTCTCTCTCTCTCTCTCTCTCTCTCTCTTCCTCTCTCCTCCATCGAGGGATCGGTGCCCTGAGACTTCATTGGATATTAATATCAACGGAGTTACGACGAGACCCTATAGCCCAAGAACTATGCGCGAGTACATACGCACTCACACTCCTTGCTGCGGGGGAGGCCGTCATGGAATTTATGGCGAATATGTGACCGTGACTCGTCCGAGAATTTCCTGTTGGATTCTCCGACGATTCGATTCCACGAAAACAAAGAAAAAAAACGAAAATAAATGTGACATGCTAAAGCTGGCATTCCAGAGGCAGCAAGAGCCAGCGGCATTTTGGTAATTTACTATTTGCTACTGATGTTAGCAGCGTGTTGAATCAGCAGCTCGATTCCGGCAAGTTACCAAAATGCTGGCCTGAGAGAGGCATATATTGGGCAACAAAAAGCGACAGCGTTTTAGTAACTTAACGTCCGTTTTGATGATAAAACGTGTCATAAGTTCAACGCCACTGACAGCTCGTAAGTTATTGTAATGTTGCTGCTTTTTACTGCCCGTGAAATGCAAACTTATACAGGACCTAAAACCCAACCGACATACCTAGCATCGGTTTGATCATTCAACGTGTCTTGAGATCAACGCCACCAACAACTAGCGAGTTACGGAAATGCTGCTGCCTTCCTATGCCTGTGACATGTCAACTCATAGACAACTCAAGCCCCAACTCATCTGCCGAGTTATCGATCGGATCTTCCTATGTCTGTGGCACGTCAACTCATAGACAACTCAAGCCCCAACCCATCTGTTGAGTTATCAATCGGATATTCATCGAATTGCTGGTCGCGAAGTGCAATTTCGCAAAATGGAACGAGCGCAACATTGCGCATAAGCAATTGCGATAATGCGGAGAGTTTCGCTATCGCATCGTGTCCGTTAGTGGCAGGAGAACAGTTGGCCATTTAGCGAACAACCTCCGCTAGGGAGATAACTATGAATCCTAACAGTTTCGGTTTGCTCGTGACACGTTTGCCGAAGCGTGGCCCGTTACCCTGGCTATACTCTCGGACAAGCAATATCATGCATCAAAGGACAAGCTAAATTCTCGTGGAGGAGAGACACCAGTGTCATCCTCAGTAATCGCTCATAACCTCGTTCCCTCTCTGTATGACGTAGTGTCGTCAGCCTCCTCAGCACATCTTTCTCTCCTGGACCACCTCCCCTTATTCACTCTGCCTCCGTCTCTACCTCACTCGCTTCCTTCTTCGGTATTTGTTAAGTAACGCCCTCGTTACTTAGTTATCGCCTCTACGGTTCTCAAACGGAAGTCTCGATCGATAACAATCAAACCAGCCCCGAAAAATTCATAGACGATACGTTGATGACGACGTGTCGTCTATGAACATCTCGACATTTTTGCTTTCCCACATATGATGTTGAAGTTTGTATCGTTGCAATGCGACGAAATATTTTTTCACTCAATTTCCAAAATGTTTTTTAACAGATTTATGCTATAAAGATCCGGTAACCATCTTCTAGCTACCTTATTTAGCAATCTACAGTCCAAATCTTCAAAATATGATTTCCGATACCGACAAACATAATGAAGCCAAGAAAAAATTGTTGCATTCCAACGATGCAAACTTCAGGCCCATTTCCCACATACGTAAGATGGGGGCGAATTCTTTATTGCCCCCCCCCCCTCCATCGCGTGGGGCGTTATTGGATAGATCTTTGGGAAAGGAATTAAGGTTGCATTCGCCATTTTTTCATTTTTAAGCCCCGGTTGCAAAATATCAAACTTTAAAGTGTCGTATTATGGACTCTCACCTCTCTAATTTTCCTCCCGTTGATTGGAAAAATCAAAAAAACATATAGCTACTAGCATTTGATCGGAACTTTCGACTGGAGTTGTTGCACTTCAGTAACGTCAAGAAATTCGGAAGATATGGACAACCAAGCTACACCTGACTGCATGGAAACTCCATAAAAGGACTGCACAAATAATCTTGTCGTGTATTATGGGAAGCCTCGTTAACGGGTTATGCCTAGTTGTAACAGTCGAAAACAGCTCATTCTTGCGAGTTTTCAAATAAAAAATCGTGATAAATTTTTTAAAATATTACGTATCTGAAAAAGTATCATCTGAAGAACAGTCTGTAATTTTTTGGGTAAAAATATTGCTTATAATCGATTTACAGCCGTAGTCCGGGAAACACTTCTCAAAAACGCCTTTTGCGGTGAGCAATGCTCTTCTCAACCGGTTATCTAATGTACAAACAGTTCAAACAGATTTCCTTGAGATATTAGTTTATCCTATGATTAATCGAAGGAATTTCCGAAATATCAAAGTTTAAACAAATTGGGCGTGTTAGAAGTGAGATTGGATTTTTGTGAAAAAAAATGGGTATTTTTCGTTCATCAAATCGAAAGAATACATCGAAAAAAAAAACTTCGATCAAATACTAGAAAAAGCCCTAAAAATTTCGGAAGGTCGATGCAGTAGTTTCTAAGATATTTCACGCACCACCTTCGAAAACGTGCTTTCGGGAAAAAGTGTTCAAAGTTTCGAACGACGCTCCAGGCGCTTCGACGGGCGTCAACATAACAGCCTATAAATCTGTCAATTTTAATCCGATCACCTTGAAATTTTCAGCGAACTTCATAAGGAATTTTATGAGATGATATACTGTTAGAATATATTGGCTCTAAGAAAAAGTGATTTTTCGACTTTTACAACTAGGCATAACCCCTTAATATCATATCAAATATATCAGTATGATTGCGGATTATAGAATGAGATCGAAATTAGTATGTAATCAATGATTGTGGTCCAACATACTACTATTACTATTACTACTATTACTACAATAGCTACTACATATTAGTTAAGCATTGATGCTTCAAATGATTGCACAAATAAGTGACTACGAAATCCTATTCTATTTGCAGGTTTTGTTGCGAAACTAATTACTTAAAAGTGACGCCAATAATGTTCTTCAACTCATCGTATGATTAATGAATTTCCGATTTTTTACTCAAACGGTTGCAAGAACAGGGATGGGGAAGGGCAAAACAGCACGTAACTAAATTATAACAGTATCCAGTCCCTCCAGAATCATAAAAGTCCCGGTATCTTTGTCATCGGCTCGATACATGCTATGGAGAAATCGCCAGCCGTTTCATCCGGCAAGAATACAGCATTTGCATATGGTGAACCGTACGAGCGTCCTAATCCGAATGAACGAGAATGCTCTCTGCATGGACCAGTAGATGCTATCTACACGAGTATCGGCGATCATCAATTTGCCACTACAAGGCCAGCAACTGGTTACGGGAGTAGGCGATTCGCCTCATGGACCATTACTACTCTATACAGTAGTAACTCTCTCTCTCTCTCTCTCTCTCCCCCTCTCTCTTTTCTCTCTTTCTTCCTAGAGATGTCTTTCACTACCTTTCTTCGTTACATCCCGACTTGAGGACAAGAATGGCTCCAGTGGCCTTTGAAATCGACAGGTCGATTGTAAGGGTGTCATTAGCCAGCGGGCAAATAAAAACTGAATTTTCTAATGCCATCACAAAAGTTGGCATTCCATTTTGTTCTGATCTATGCAGGTACCTCAAAACTGACCACGCATTTTACAGTGCATCGGACAGCCTCACTTGGGCATAAAAGACAACGGGCTTTGGTATCACGTTCAACCCGGCAGACTCTCGATTTACTTTTTCGGGACATTTTATTCTACGGATCAACGGGCAATGTATGCTTCTCGAATGCACATCGGTAGACAGTCTACCTCGCTCGCGGTATGGTGTCGAAGAGCCAATATCAGAAACTCTTCCCGGTTATTAAAAAAAAAACCCAAAACACTATCATTTGTTACTGTATGCAGCAGCCCCTTATCGGGTTACCGATACAAGACGAGGAGAGTGCCCGATTTCGGTTGAATCGACGCAGCACCATCTGATAGAGGGATTGTATGACCAGTCGTCTGGACTTTGACCCCAGGCGTTCGAAGAGACTCGAAAAGGTATCAGTTCGAGGCATATCGGAATTGCCCCGATGCACATTCGCAAATTTGATATGAGCTCGCTACGAACCCAGTTTAGCCTCGGTCGGGCCTCCAGGCGTCTATACACCTGTCTATCGTAAACCAATTCATGAAAGAAAAATTCCTTGACCGAACGATAATTATCGTAATCTTTCAGTTTGCGTGTTGTTGAGATTTGCATCGTTGCCATGTTATTTTTATTATTCTATCAAATATTTGATTTTTAATGTATCAATTTTTTTATTCTTGTCGGTTCCATTCGTCCAGGGTCCTTCCCCCTATTACATTCCTCACCATATTCCACTTCACAACCTACCATTTTTTAAAAATTATTATACCAAATATTTTTTGCAGACTCCAAATCTCGATCTCCGAATAAGCATCTCTTTTGAAAAAAAGTTGTGGGTTTTTCATAGCTAAAATCTATAAAAGAATTTTGAGCCATTCGGAAAGATTAATTTTCAGTGCGTTCCAACGGTACTAACTTTAATCTGATAAATTTGCATCGATTTTTCGTCACCCAAAACATTTTTTTTCAAATTTCAGTTGCAGTACTTAAAAATTATTCTAAAAACCGTTCGAGTGATTCTGGTAGTCTATAAAACAAAAAATGCAGACGATATCAAGTTGATGATTCGTCCCAATGAATTTTCGTTGCGTTCCAACGATACAAACTACAACATCATCAGATATCAATATTCAACGTGTAGACTTTTTTTAACTGCGCTGAAAATATAGCGGATAGAATCGAATGAAAAAGCTTCTTTTTCCCGAACCTAATGATTCTACGGTGACCGCAATACGTTTACTTCAAAGTACTAGGTGAATGGAATTTTGATGAGTTATTTTACATTTTTAAAGTAAAGTGTTGGACGAATAAAGCGGTCGACAGAGCACGGAAATGATGAAAATCTGAGAGTTCCTAATGACTGCAGGATCCTAATGATATTGAAGTTTGCATCGTTGAAAGGCAACGAAAGTTTGGAAGCGCCAACTTTTTTGGCAAATTTCGACCACAAAAATCACCCAATCGTATTTTAGGATCGTCATCAGACATTTTTTAGCACAAATTTGCAGGATACATCTTTGCATGATAAAGAAACTGAGAATATGAAAAGACTAAAAAAAATTTTCGTTACATTCCAACGATGCAAACTTCAACACCATGGACCTTAAGTAAAGGGGTCTCAAAATGCCTGACATTTTTAATTGCGCGCCACTTTTTTTGTGGCGAACGTAGATTACTAATCTTTGACAATTGGCATCAAGAAGTATTGAGGTTTAGTCATGGAGAATTACTTCTTTGGGGTTTTCTGAACCCCAATTTCTGAATCCCCTTCTTTATTTGGGGTTTTCTGAAAGGAAAAGCGTGTGCCAATGACCCACATACCAATCGGGAGCTCAAGGAAGCGATTGGACGCACTATTAAGGGGTTACCCCCACTTGCAATTTTGAAACAATCGATTTTTTTTATTGCATTTTTTTGAAGTATAAGTATCTGAGAATATGTCCTGAAAATTTCAAGTCGATCCGAACAAAATTGACTGAGATATGAGCGTTGAAAGAGAAGAATCCGTGAATTGGAGAACTGAAATTGAAACTTTAAACGCGTTTTTCTCAAAATGGCATTTCTGAAGTCGGTGACCAAGATTACTCGAACACTAATGAACCGATCTTCTTGAAATTTTGCAGGCTTATTTAATACATAATCATATAGTCTTTAATCGTTCGATTTTTTTTTTCGAAAAAAAATGTCCGTTTTATAGCCAAAAAACGGCCGTTTTTTTCTTTAAAATCGAACCATTAACTTTGACTGTCCGCCATTTTGTGAAAAATGAATATTTTTTAAAATCCTTCGATTAAAGACTAGTTTATACTTAAATTTGACTAAATCCATCCGCATTTTTTTTTTCAGATGTTCCACTTCGCTGCAATGTCGGTCACCGCAAACCGTGTATATAAAAGCATTATTTCATTGACGGCTATTTGCCACTAAACAATTTAATATTTTTCAATAAAAAAATTACTTAAAGTTCTTCAAGATGTGTTCTTTAAGATGGTATATTGATCTATTAAAAAAGTTTTGTAGTTTTCTTTAAAAAAATTCATGAAAAAGGCCTTTTTTGCGCTACAAGTGGGGGTAACGCCTTAATGTAACTCTGCAATTATGCGAAAATGTTATTGAAATTTTTTTGAGAGTGAACGTTTGCAAACAGGGTACGAGGCGGCCATTTATCGGATATTGGGTTCCACACATAACCTCCATGTTTGTACCTCATATTAACCCTAGAACTACAACCCCATTTTTTTTACCTTTAAAATACAAACCGGGGTAAATATTTACCCCACGCGTTTCTTGTTCGTAGAATCGTTTTGAAAGCAGTAATGAGACTCGTTACTACACGAATCGCTTCGTTTTTCCATGCAGAAGAGAATGGTGAAAAGCAAATTCAATTTGCTTAATATTTAGCCGGTGAAAAGTCGATTTAAATACCCGAAAATGCTAAAAAACGGCCAAAACGTCATTTTGCAAACAAAAACCTGGGGTAGATATCTGCCCCGGTTTGTAATTCTAGGGTCAAAATGAAAATATTCGTACTTTCCAAACGTATAATACGTTTTATTAAGGCCTTAGGCCACAGTAGCGGGTATAAACTCATGTGCGCATTTAACAATTTTATTTCGTATGAAAAAGTGATTCACTCATAAAATTAATTACACATCTATTTAGTATGAATATCAAACTGTTCGAATTTTTTTTTCGATGAACAAAATGGCCGACCACTCGAAACTTCTCAGACCAGCTTTTTTTCAATTGGCGTGACAAATAACTTCAACACTTTTCACACGATTTACTTCAAATTTAAAAGTAATGTTCCTAATTGCATTTTGCAGAGAGGTACGTACGGAATTTCTGATTAATCGAAACTTTTTCATTTTATGAGCAATTTATGAGCAGTTATAACGAAATTTTTCACTGAAAATTCATTTCTTAACTTCAAATAACTACAGCTTTTGAATAAAACAATATTTTTTCAATTCCGTACGTACTTCTCTAGGTATTCTAATGTAGATTGACGAGAATTTTTGTTTTTTGTTCTAGGTCAAAAATTGTGCATGCTACATGTCACGCCGCGGAGCACCTAAAAAAAAGATAACAAAAGAAAATATCAGTAGTCGGCCATTGTGTACATCGAAAAAAAAAATTCCAACAGCAAGATATCCATACTAAATAGATGTGTAATTAATTTCATGAGTGAATCACTTTTGCATACGAAAAAAAAATTGTTAAATTCCCACATGATTTTAAACCCGTTAGTGTGGCCTAAGGCCTTAATAAATAAAAATGTCCGGTTATTTTGGGACACCCTACACATTCCAACGAGCGTCCAACATCCAAAAATATTATTCGTCAAACCAACTTGGACAACCTCCCGCTACCGTATGCAACCGATCGTGCATGTGCACCCTTGAAGGCATCGAGATCGAAGAGAAAGAACGTTTCCAATGATAAATTCGTGCGGTGGTCGTGAGCAGTACACGCTGCCACGCGACTCAACGATTGTCGTTTCGGTCGGCAGGTATAAGCCGAGTACGTGCGTGTTCGTCTGCCCGGCTTTGTGTGCGCCTGGGTGTTCGCGTGTGGGTGCGAGGACGAGCGTGTCCGTGGAAAAAAAAAACAAGCGTTGTAGCGAGGACGCGAGGAAAAACGACTCGGGTTCAGATCGACGAGGAGGATGGTCTCTCTCTAGCCGTCCGAGTAGAAACCCCCGATAGATCGTCAGAGGGGGTTGGTCGAGAGACCAGGGCGATACCATACACCCTGTACACTGGTAGAATAGAGCCAGCCGAATCGGATGAAGAAGAGGAAGAAAAAAAAAGACGCGACGTGAAGGAAGAAAAAACGTTGAGAGGGGCTCAGGTAGCCATTGGTGCTCAACCTAACCTAGTCATCCGTCGTTTCCGCTCGATCCCTCTCCATGGTTTTCCCCTACTCGCTTATCCGCCCCCATTTCAATCGGCAACCCATCCAACTGAATCAACGAAACAAAGGAGAAATTAAGGATTATGAGTCCCAAATCGCAAATGATGATAAAATTCTGAAAATTTGGTATGTTTTTGTATGAAGTATTTCAGAGGTCGTGTAAAAATTTCACGACAATTAGGAAGATGGTTATTGAACAATTAACATTCACAAATTAAATGTTGTTTTATGGAAACTGATGTAACTTTGCAATAAGTTTTTTTTTTACCTCTCAATTTTATAATATCTACGATATACTGAAAGCAACGGAAACGAAACGAAGTTTATTGATACATTTTTTTTTATTTCTCTTAAAAATTGTTCTTAACAAAATGTTAATTTTTCAATAACGTGCTTCCTAATCGTCGTGAAATTTTAACACGACCTCTTAAATACTTCATACAAAAACATACCAAATTTTCAGAATTTTCTTATCATTTTTTATTTTAACCCTTAAGGAGGTTGAAGTAATGATGATAGAATTCTGAAAATTTGGTATGTTTTTACATGAAGTATTCAGGAGGTCGTGTAAAAATTTCATGACGATTAAGAAGCTATTTATTGAACAATTAACATTAACATGTTCCATAGGGACTCAACATCCTTAAGGATGTTGGCTTCCTTAAGGAAGCTTCTTAATCGTCATGAAATTTTTACACGACCTCCTGAATACTCAACATCCTTAAGGATGTTGAGTCCCTATGAAACATGTTAATGTTAATTGTTCAATAAATAGCTTCTTAATCGTCATGAAATTTTTACACGACCTCCTGAATACTTCATGTAAAAACATACCAAATTTTCCGAATTCTATCATCATTACTTCAACCTCCTTAACGGTTGAAATAAAAAATGATAAGAAAATTCTGAAAATTTGGTATGTTTTTGTATGAAGTATTTAAGAGGTCGTGTTAAAATTTCACGACGATTAGGAAGCACGTTATTAAAAAATTAACATTTTGTTAAGAACAATTTTTAAAAGAAATAAAAAAAAATGTATCAATAAACTTCGTTTTGTTTCCGTTGCTTTCAGTATATTGTAGATATTATAAAATTGAGAGGTCAACAAAGAAACTTATTGCAAAGTTACGTCAGTTTCCATAAAACAACATTTAATTTGTGAATGTTAATTGTTCAATAACGAGCTTCCTAATTGTCGTGAAATTTTTACACGACCTCGGAAATACTTCATACAAAAACATACCAAATTTTCAGAATTTTATCATCATTTGCGATTTGGGACTCAATATCCTTAACGCTCCGGGATGTCTGCCGATTTGTTTTCTCATTCTGCAAAACTTCGCCCTGCCACGATTCAACGATATTACGTCGGAGTGATCCGAGGTCTTTTGAGGAACGCGCGACGTCCACCAGAGAGGCTCGAGGAATGAGGGAGTGGGGATTGGCAGCCGGCTGGACGAGGATGAACGATCGACGCGGGCCTAGAAATTCGTAAGAATATCCTCGCGGCTGACGTTCCCTATATACGAACACGTTGGGTGATATTGGGGGAGGGGGGGGATTATGTGCTCGCCAATGCTCCAAGGAAATCCTTCCACGCTTGGGGCACGCTCGTTTCAACTCTACAGCTGCTCGCCATAAATATCAACAGTTATTGAGGTTCGCAGCAATAGAAGAAAAAAACCAAATAAAAATTCCACTTTCGCCTTTATTACCGACCGCTGTGATTGTTGTTAATCGTCTAACGAGGAGCAAACCATCGATCCTTATCGGGTTTAAATCATCTGCGGGAAGAGATAGCGCGAGTTCTCTCGTGAGTAAACGCGTGGGTGGAAACGAATCGGAAGGGAACGCCCGATGGCGTGGAAAATCGAAACTCACGAGGAATGACAAATTTTCGGAGCTGTTAGCTCGGCGGAGGGCCGCTGCGAAAGACTACGAAGAGAGCTACCTTAGTCGAAACGGAATACTAATTCGATCCTGTTAGATATAATTTCGTTCCTCCGAGCGAGTCGGGTCTTTTGGAGCCGATTTCGTTTTTCTCGTCATTTCGATCTGACGAAAAATCTTGCCCCTGGTGGCAACCAACTGAACCTCCCGATTTAAGGCAGTGTTGGCTATCAATTTGACGAAAATAGTTTTTCTACGGTATTTGTTAATACTTCGGTGAAAACTGTTTAGTGGTAAGGTTAATGATAACCTTATCATTAAATAGGTTTAATGATAAGATTAAGGATGTTGAGTCCCTATGAAACATGTTAATGTTAATTGTTCAATAAATAGCTTCTTAATCGTCATGAAATTTTTACACGACCTCCTGAATACTTCATGTAAAAACATACCAAATTTTCAGAATTCTATCATCATTACGTTAACCTCCTTAAGGGTTGAAATAAAAAATGATAAGAAAATTCTGAAAATTTGGTATGTTTTTATATGAAGTATTTAAGAGGTCGTGTTAAAATTTTACGACGATTAGGAAGCTCGTTATTAAAAAATGAACATTTTGTTAAGAACAATTCTTAAAAGAAATAAAAAAAAATTATCAATAAACTTCGTTTTGTTTCCGTTGCTTTCAGTATATTGTAGACATTATAAAATTGTCTACAATATACTGTAGACAATATTGACTGACAATATTTGACTGAAAGGTCAAAAAAAAACTTATTGCAAAGTTATATCAGTTTCCATAAAACAACATTTAATTTGTGAATGTTAATTGTTCAATAACGAGCTTCCTAAGTGTCGTGAAATTTTTACACGACCTCTGATATACTTCATGCAAAAACATACCAAATTTTCAGAATTTTATCATCATTTGCGATTTGGGACTCAACATCCTTAAGCTTGCATACTTGGAGTGCAATGAAAATCGATCGGTTCGCCTTGCTTGAATTTTTTGTAACAGGCTTTAGCTACGAAGGTCAGTGAATCAGTTTTTAAGGATGTTGAGTACCAAATCGCGAATGATAAGAAAATTCTGAAAATTTGGTACGTTTTTGTATGAAGTAATTCAGAGGTCGTGTAAAAATTTCACAAAATAAATGTTGACTTATGGAAACTGATGTAACTTTGCAATAAGTTTTTTTTTACCTCTCAATTTTGTAATATCTACAATATACTGAAAGCAACGGAAACAAAACGAAGTTTATTGATACATTTTTTTATTTCTTTTAAAAATTGTTCCTAACAAAATGTTAATTTTTTAATAACGAGCTTACTAATCGTCGTGAAATTTTAACACGACCTCTTAAATACTTCATACAAAAACATACAAAGTTTTCAGAATTTTCTTATTTTTTATTCTAACCTCTAAGGAGGTTGAAGTAATGATGATAGAATTCTGAAAATTTGGTATGTTTTTACATGACGTATTCAGGAGATCGTGTAAAAATTTAATGACGATTAAGGAGCTATTTATTGAACAATTAACATTAACATGTTTCATAGGGACTCAACATCCTTAAGATGCTTACTTGGAGAGCTGCAATCGAAAAATATTTGATACAATAATGAAAACAGGGAGATAAAAATACAAAAAAGAGTTTTCATGTTGAAGTTTGCAACGATGCAAATTTCAACATCATTTAATGATACTCATAAAATTGGCAGAGTTATAGGAATTATTAGTATGCTCGGGGAGCACGGTCGAGATGCAGCAACTTTAAACGCGCTTTTTTCGAAACTATGCTTTTCAAATCTGCCACTACGATATCTCGATAACCAATTAGCCGATTGAGCTCAGGTTTCGCGTATACCAGTAGTAGAATGCTTTTCTTCAACGTTGGTAGCAGAATTAAGACAAGATAATGTTTTTTAAATATGATTCGTCGAATGGCAAGAAAAAAGGAAAAATTGATGATCAATGTTTAGCATGCTACCATTTCGTCAACATTTTTTTTTACTATCTGGTAGCAAACATCGCAACTCTCATACGGATTGAAAATATATTTAGTTATTTTTTCAGATTCATACAACGTCCACAACACTGGTCGCCAATTGAGATGGTATTGAAGTTTGCAAAGTTGAAGTGCAACGAAATTTTTTTTTCCCCTCATTGCCCGATTTTATTTTGACTCTTTAAGCGTACAAAAATCAGTTTAATATTATCCAACATCCTTACTAGAAATCCGTGAACTAAGCCCGCCAAAAAAGAGTTTAGAAAATCATAAGCAATGAAGAAATGAAATAATAAAGAAGAATTTTCGTTGCATTCCCGCGATCTAAACTTCAATAACATCAATTGGAGTCGTTTTCCGCGCACCGTTGTAAACAAACTTACAAAAGTATATGAAAATATTTTTTTAAATGTGTACATATTCTTGAAGGAACACTAAACGTGTGAAAAAAATTTCAAAAGGAAATTCAACAAGTTTAACGTTGGCATTGACGCAATAGTGCGTCAACCTTTATTTCCAAATTTGAAGTCAAAATTTGGAAATTCAAAATGGCGGCGTCAATATGCCGAACAAAAATCAAAAACTTTACTCGATTTAGATGAAAATTAGTACTCCGGGATTTTTGAGGTCACTTATTACGAATCTGAACTTTAAATTTGAAAATTCAAAATTACGGCGCTAGAATGGGGGACCGAAATCGAAAATTTTACTCGATTTAGATAAAAATTCGTACTCCTCGAAAATTTTTTTCGAGGTCGCTTATTACGAATCTGAACACAAAATTCGAACATTTTTAATTGCGGATCTAATATGGCGGACGAAAGTGCAAAAAACGGCTCGATTTGGACAAATCTCGGTACTCGGGGGTTTTCGGGGACGCTGAGTGTGATGCTGAACACAAAATGAAGGATTCAATAACATGGAGCATAATACAATAAATAGGTGGAAATATATGAAGCTTGAGTACCGACGATCATCTAAATCAACCTGTATTATTTGTATTTTCATTCGCCATATTTGTTCGTCATTGTGAAATCCTGAATTTTGAGTTCAGATTCGTAATCGGCACCCTCAAAAAGCCCAGAGAACAAGTTTTCAGGATAAAAAATTTTCCTGCCATTTTTGGCACTTTTTGTCAAATTCCTCTGCCAACGAAGGGGTCAATAGTCATTCCATCCTAAAAATCATCTCCAAGGCAGTGCTCCAGACAACAATACTGCCTTGGAAAAGGGATCTAATTGAATTTCCTCGATCGCGTTCTCCCGCACCGTTCCTGGACGACTCCGAAAAATGAATTAGGCCAAGATAGACCCGGGCACAATTTAAACAAATCCGTGAATATTTTGGTATAAACATACGGCCCATACATGACATCCAATCGTTTGAATATATTAGACTACCAGATGCAAATGTGTGTCAGAGTACCAAAGGTGAAAAAGGGCTCGTTGTTGGACCTGACAAAACACCGATTCGGATTACCAAGCACAAAACCAAGCCACGAAATGCGGAGCTTGTACTGCCGGAAAGTGCGGCTTGGCGAAATACGCCCGGAAGCCAGTACTTTATTTTAAACCGTAGTTTTTTCGTTTTCCAAATGAGAAATGATCGCGAAACGCCACAGAAACTTTCGTTTCCGCAGGAGGAAGAGCATTTTTTGGGACCACGCACGTTCGGGGCACGGACGTCGTGCGTGCGTGCGCCTATACGTTTACGGGTGTACGCGTGCACGCGCAAAATTTAAAGAAGGCCTCGAAGAGGGGAGCCGTAGAACGCAACGTCCGTTGCACCGTTTGGGAGTAACCGGAACGTGAGCAAGCAAGTATTATTATTTCGTGTATGTGGAGGAGTAAGAAGAGGAGGAGAAGGAAGAAGAAGAAGAGGAATACGAGAGTGCTTGCTGCCTGCCACGCGACCGGATCGGTTGGTGGGGGTCCGTCGGTGGACGAGGGGAGAGCAGCGCGCAGGGAGGGTTTTTACACCCAGGGGAAATTGAGAATGAGGGGAAGGCAAGAGAAAGACGGGTCGAGAGACGCGGGATCGGAGAAAAGGGAGACGGGCGTAGCAGGCAGCAGCTGTCGTTGCTGGTGCCCCCCTTCGCGTTACACTAGAAGGGGCCCAAAGGAGACCATTGGCGTGGAACTTTGGGGCCCGCAGCCCAATCCAGTGACTCTCAATGCAAATGCGCGATCGCAGAAAATGTCTTTCATCGATCGTTTCGATCAGCCTCTTCGATTCTATTTAAGGGGGCACTCCAGTTGAGATGACTCGAATAATTGATCTTTTTTTTTCAATTCCATAAATTGCCACTGAAACTATTCAGAAGTATGTTTCCAATGTTTCGAATAAGCAAAAATGCGCTTTGAATTTTTTGTTTTGGGTCATTTTTTTCAAACGCGTTTTTCTCGAAACGATTTTTTTTCTTTTAACTTGTGTACACTCTAGCTCAAAAAGTTTCCAACCTACAATTTTATGAAGTGATAGTTTGTTTATATATTAACGCTCTATATGAACCTAAATTTGGGCCAATATCATTGCATAAAGTATATTTTTTATGGAAAAAATAGTTATACATAATGGCAAAAATTATAGCCTTTTGTTCGAACGACTCTAAGAAATGCAGTTTTCAATTTTTGGTCAGAGTTAGGTTTATATAGAAGGAAAACATGTTCTTGAAGTAATCTTCAAATCGCATTGATTTTCGATGAAAACTGTGGCCTCGAGAGCGCACAAAAAATTATATGTTCCATACTTTCAGAGGAAATGCTTCGAAAAAATTAAAATATTTGTTTGAAAATATGTATAAAAGTTTCCTAAAGTTTGCATAAATTCTATCCATTCTTTGTACAAAAAAAACGTGAAAATTTCTAACAAAATTTCTACCTAGATGCCCGAAAAAATTGCGAAATTTCGATTTTTTTTTGCAAAACGGTTGGTGAAAAAGAAACGCATTTTTTGACACAAAGGTACATATATTGAGTGCCTTTAAAAAAGGTGGATTGTTTCCAAATTTACAGGAGATACGATGAGAAACATTTTATCGTCTTTGACGATCTCACTTTTTTTAAATCGATCTTCATTTTTTAATAGTTACGTGAAAATTACGACTTTTTTCATAGATTTTGTATGCGCGAGTTTCAATTCGTCGCCACTTTGTTAAAAAAGTATGATTTGAAAATCGACGATCGTCAAAGATCTCTATCTATTGTTGACTTGAATAACCCCATTTGGTTTTTAGATTTTAGATGGACCGTTTAAGCTGGAGAGTATCCACAGCTGAACGTTGCGAAAAAAATGTTATCATTTGCCGCTGGCCTTGTTGTTTGTCTGTATTTTTTGGCGATTTTTTTTTTCAAAGCTTCTCAACATATGTACCTTTCTGTTTAAAAAAAATGCGTTTTATTTTCAGCAACCGTTCATCAGAAAAATAATTGTGAATTTGGCCTTTTTTGCAGGCCTCTAGGTAGATGTAGCCCCTTAATTGCAGCCGACTGAAACAAACCTAATGTTCCAGTTCCATCGTGATGTCAAGAGCTACTTCTTCGAACTTGAAAAAGTTGAGTCGTAATGGTTTATTTTCACGATTTTGAAGTTTGCATCGTTGGAATGCAACGAAAGTGATTTTTTTTCAATTTCCAAAATTGCCTTTGGCGGATTTCAGCTACAATAATAACGTAAACATTTTTTAGGATTCTTATTTAGCGATTTATAACAAATTTGCAAAGTATGATTTTTGATAATAATGAAAATAAGAAAGAAGAAAGAATTTTCGTTGCATTCCAACGATGCAAACTTCGACTCCATTTGTTTTCTCCCTACATCCGTTCTTTTCGCGCCAATCCTAAATAAATGCTTCGAAAAATTGAGCAGGCCGGGATCGAAACTAGCAAAAGTTACAAAAATATTCGAAAATTTGGGTGCAAAACTATCTACCACTTTGCTGTCTTACTAAAACTATAAAATTTCAGGGTCTGTCGAGACGTTCGCTTTTGTCAGTTTAAAATTAAGCTGCCAAGCTTAGAATACGTTGTGAGAAGACATCTATCAAATGGGGATTTTTGTGTCTATCTGTTTGATCGAAGTTGGCGTGAAAGCGACCGAAGTTTTTTTCCCGAAACTTTGGCATGGAACACCAAACGCTTTGGGAATGTACCTGCACTTTTTTTTTAATCCGGATCCATCAAGTGCAACGTTCAAAAATGCGATTTTAATGTTGTTGAAGTTTGCGATGTTGGAACGCAACGACAATTTTTTATAAATATCTTATTTATTATTTTTAAAAATTATTACTATTGAAGATCGTTTTTTATAAATTTATATTGTAGATCGTGATGTTAAAATTAATTCTTTCTGATTACTTGATTGTTTTGGCCGATTCAGGCTGTGAGAATCGCCCAAATGTTTCTACGTACTCTCATTATAAATTTACTTCAATTTGCAAAAAAAAAGTCTTCGGGTAATGATAAAAATGAGGAAATAAAAAAATGAAGAAGATCGTTGCATTGCAACGATGTAAGTTTCAACGTCATTGTAGATGGCTAGATAAATATGTAAAAAAATGGTCGAGAGATTTATGTAGGAAAAATCAGGCAAGAAAAATCAAAGGAATTCAGAAATGCGAATTTCCATTGCATTCCCACGATGAAAGCTTCAACCTCGTATAGTTTACCTCTGAACGAACAGTGGCTCCTTATTCATAAGGTGTTTATACCATTTATCAACATATCCGTATATACATAACGTAAATAGCTTCATTAGCTTCATATCCAATAATTTAAATATTGACCTATCAAATTCAAATTAGGGTCAGAAGGGCTAAAAAGCGATTTTCCTACGATATTAAAGTTCTTTCCTCATTTTCATTTCTTCGTTCTCTTCATCATCCAAAATCTCGTCCTGCAAATTTGGGCTGTAGATTTTCGACAAAGATCCTAAAAAAATGTTTTGGCGATTTTCGTACCCCGAACTTCCAAACAAAACGAAACAAATAAAACTTCGCGCTCCTAAAGTTTCGTTGCGTTCCAACGTAGCAATATCAACATCACCCGTTCCTCAACCCGACGAAAAGTCGATCCGTTTCACATTGCACCCCATGATCGCCCCTACCAACCCCAATTTCGCACTGGGGGAAAAGGTGTCATTAAAAAAGCCAACCGACTTCTTTTTCATTTGGAGTACAGTTAGAGGAAAGTCCCCAGCATCGGCAACCACCCACTATACTTTATCGGCAACACGATTATAACACGACTGACATGTTACCATCGCCCTGTCATCGAACAAAACTCCACCACATTTCACCGCGAGTGTTTGTTGCAAATGCTTCTCTCTCTCTCTCTCTCTCTCTCTCTCTCTCTCTCTCTCTCTCTCTCTCTCTCTCTCTCTCTCCCTCCCCCCATTGGCCTGTTGGGGCTGTGCAACATGTCTCGTGGCATGTGCATCCCTCTCGAGCGAATAATCATTCGATTGATATCACATTACCCTGAGTGCGGTGGATAATGACGACGGTGACAGATATCGGGTAAGAGAAAGCAGAGGGAGCTAAATAGAGAAAGAAAGAAAGGGAGAGAGAGAGAGAGAGAGAGAGAGAAAGGGTTTGACGACAGCGCAGACCTAAAACGCAAACGCGTGCCGCGGCACGTGAGTCGCACGTGTCCGGTGGTCTTGGCCACCACCCCTCGCGCTCTGTGCCGCTTCACCGCTATATACCTCAGCATACTCCCCAATCCTTGTCTGGCTACATTTTCATTCACGTGTTTCTCACGGCAGGCCGAGTCGACTGGAAAGCTCTCCACTTTTCAACCCTCTTCCGCAATTCACACACACACACACATACGCGTTTATATAGCCGGCGCGATTCCACCTCGATCAACAGGTGACCTGCATCCGCGCGTTACCTGCCCCCTTCGATTCTCTCACCGTCTGCAAGTCGGCTTGAAACTACTCATCGATCTGTTCAACCTTCCGTTTTCAACCTATCCGTTCTCCTCTGTAGAAAGCACATAGAAGACCTATCTGTTCCCCTCTTGTTTTCCCTCTTTCAAATCCTGACCCGAGGTGGCTTTGTCAAGACGATCATCGACACCGAATTTGATTAAAAACCGCTTTTGTCTCTCAGTCCGATCCTACGATTTCTCTCCCTCTATCCACCATCGTCTCCGCTCTTTGTCGTATTTCATTTAGCCGGGTGACGTCAGCGAAACAGTGCCACCTGCCTGGCCCCGAAAAATCAGTGGCCCTGCGGGGTACCATCGCCAGGCGCCATCGGACTTTGATGCTTTCCGGCTGCACATTTGGCGGCTCGCGATTCCTACGTAGCCTGCTGCATGTGGGGCCCCGAAATCTCTCTTTCTCTCGCACACCGACACGCACGCATACCAGAACTCACTCGCGAGCGCGCGACTGCAGCAGCCCCGAGAGAGACGAGCCTGAAAATGGCTTCGACGAGCCCGCAGCTGCAAACTCAAGTCGGCCGAGAACCACTGCTCCGATAGCCGCCTATGGTGTATCGAGGATACGGGGCAACGTTTCTCACTGAAACATTGCGACGTACTCGTCGCGAGTATTTCTACCCCGCGGCATGGACATAAGACGAGGAACGAGCGTACGGAAAGCCGAAATTGAGCGACCCGGGATTTGACGTAGATTCGGAATTGGGGAATTGCGGTCGGGTAACTGCTACCGCGGTTTCAGGGGAGGTGATGCTGCTAAGCTTGCATCGTTGGGAGACGACGATTGCTTTTTCTGGTTCCTTTTTTGTCCATTTTTATTGGTGTACCAAGTGTTTTTTGATAGAGGCAGGTTGTAGGCGTCTAGCGAGGATTTTAAGGAGGGACGATCATTACTACGAATCCAACTTTCGGATTTGAAATTTTTATATGATTTTAACGAGCACTTTATGCGGCTATTGCCAAAATTTGAGCTGTTTTGACCGTTTAGTTTTTTCGTGATAAAACTGCGAAGTCGGGCACTTTGAGGTACCGAAACACGTCGTTTTATGGAGACGGTCGACCGGAAGTGCGGTGATCGTGGTTTTTCTGCTCACGCATCCAACTAAACCCGTTGGAAAAGTGAAATTCGATTGATTAGATGTAATAGATATTGTGAAAAATAAGAAAATAAATGTTCACCGTTTAGGTAACGCACTACATTACAAGAAAGCTTCAATTTCCGGTTGAAAATGGTCAGAACGACGAAATAGCACCCACAGACTTAGCAACGTCGCGAGTAACAGCTGATGCGTTTGGCGAACATAACACAACTTTGTTTTGAAATTAATTCGAATAGAAGCCGCCACAAAATATGCAAACAACAATTTATGGAGTTTTATCATTTATCACGTATCAATATTATGTATAATTATATTCTGCCTATCGTGTTAAGGGGTAAGGCCACTGTAAATTTTTTGAAAAATCGATTTTTTTTTATTGGCTATAAAAAACTATTCGCAAAACTTTAAACGCGTTTTTCTCGAAACATGATTTTTCAAAATGGCACGCAGCATAACTCGAACAATTTTCATTTTTTTTACTTGAAATTTTAACCAAATGTGAACATTTACATTATCTTGAGAATGTCGATCGGAATTTTCAAGAACTTTATTTATTGATTTTTTATTAACAAAAAACTTGCCGTTTTTTTCGTCAAAAATCAATTTTTTTTTTCAAACGCACGCCAAATCCACAAAAATTGATACTTTTTAAAATCCGATCGACATTCTCTAGCTATAGCCCTCTAGATTAATGGTTTTTTTTTTTTGTTCTAGATTCAAAAGTGCACCAGTGGTGCTGCGTGCCGCGGAGCCCTGGAAGCAAAACATGTCCCGGGAAGATAGCTGTGGAACCGCCATTTTGTTTTTTTTTTACTGTAAAAAAATTTTATAATAAAGTTTAATGTATGCCCGATAACACCATTAAAAGTTTTTTTTCAAATACCTTCAATTTCGGGAGCAAAAAATTAGTGAAAAAACCTTTTTTTTTGGGTCGTTACAGTGGCCTTACCCCTTAATTCCGCTGAGGTAATTCACGCCTATTTTTAATAGGTTTCCGGCTGATTTTTTGTCCTTTAAGTCCGTTTTTATGGTGGATATGCTGATGTTATTATTACGAAGATTACTACCGAGTCGTTGACAATCTAATTTTTCAGTTTTTATTTGTGCACGTGCAATAAATTCATCATTTACCACAACATTTGGCACACTATAATCGATAATACGAATAATCAACATAAGTAATCACCGATCAGAGCAGCTGTGGATAAAATAAATTTAGACTCTTTTTTGACCCCGTGGAAGTGATCGTACCTCCTTAAGGATGTTGAGTCCCTATGAAGCATGTTAATGTTAATTGTTCAATAAATAGCTTCTCAATCGTCATGAAATTTTTACACGACCTCCTGAATACTTCATGTGAAAACATACCAAATTTTCAGAATTCTATCATCATTACTTCAACCTCCTTAAGGGTTGAAATAAAAAATGATAAGAAAATTCTGAAAATTTGGTATGTTTTTGTATGAAGTATTTAAGAGGTCGTGTTAAGATTTCACGACGATTAGGAAGCTCGGTATTAAATAATTAACATTTTGTTGAGAACAATTTTTAAAAGAAATAAAAAAAAATGTATCAATAAACTTCGTTTTGTTTCCGTTGCTTTCAGTATATTGTAGATATTATAAAATTGAGAGGTCAAAAAAAAAACTTATTGCAAAGTTACATCAGTTTCCATAAAACAACATTTAATTTGTGAATGTTAATTGTTCAATAACGAGCTTCCTAATTGTCGTGAAATTTTTACACGACCTCTGAAATACTTCATACAAAAACATACCAAATTTTCAGAATTTTATCATCATTTGCGATTTGGGACTCAACATCCTTAAAGGAAGATTGTCGTAACTTGAAGCTACTGAAAAAAGTTGCCAATTAGAGAAAACAAGTTTCCTTGCAAACTTCAACAACATTCTAGGAGACAATATTTATGATGTTGAAGTTTGCATCCTTCGGATTCAAAGAATTTGTACTCTTTTATTTTCCTTTCTTCTCCATTTTTATTGTTATTTGAAATTATTCTCGATGAATTTAGATTGTAGGTCTCTAATGGGATTCGTGAACAAAGTTCTGCCGAAGAAAATTGGCAATTGGAATATTTGTTCGGGTTTGAAATTTTCGTCGTTGGAGTGCAATGAAAATTGTTCGTTTTTGATTGCTCGAATTTCTTTTGGCAAATCTTAGCTATGAAAATCCTCCGAGGTGTATAAAGGTAGCATAAACTCGAAACAAAAATACTTTTTTTTCGATTGCATAGTTTTATAGCGTAGAGTCTCAACTGTAATTTGCAACAAAGATTTTGGGAGAATGATAAAAAATTGACATTACGTTGATGTTTGCATCGTTGGAACGGTAGGATTTTGTTTGTTGCGTGTTTTCATTTCTTAATTTTTATTACTGTCCAAAGCCTTTTTTGCGAATCAAAGTCATAAATCTCAAATAAGAATGCGTGAAAACGTTCGAGTGATTTTCGCGGCCTGAATCGGCTAAAAGAAAATTGAGCAATTAAAAAGCATTCATTTTCGTTGCACTTCAACAATGCAAACTTCGACGTCATAAATTTACCGAATTATAACGACTTTTGTGACGAGTCGGAACGCCCACTGCGCCTCGGCGAACCGCTCCGCAGTGATTTACGATTTTGTTTGCGCTCTTCTCGAAACTGTGTTTTTTATGAAACGATATAAGTCGTATTACAAAATCTAGTGGTCCAATTCACTTCGAATTCGAAAAGAGCATAATTTGTACCATCTTCTATCGTATGACCGCATGAATTTTCAATATGTTCAACAACAAATTCTCGATATTCAACATTCGACACGGCAAACATTGATGACCATCGGTGTTGGTAAAATTCTGGTGTAGAAAAAACACCAGATCAACTTGCAAACTTGTTGAAAGTATATAAGTTTCAATTAAATATATTATCCGCGTACTATCATGCTACAGAATACTTCAATGAGCGCCACAGCTTGACATTTTTCGGTTTCTAGACGGGGCTACTAGCCGGTGTAAGAACTACACTTTCTTTTGCACCACCCAACGATAGGGTATTTTACTCTGTAAGAAAAATACTAAAAATTTATAAATAAGGTAGTTTTCGCAATAAGCAATCGAATAATGTTGGTTTTCGTTTATAAAAACACAATATAAATGTTATAATTCATTCGACGAAAAAATACTTTTTCTATCTATTAAACGAACATGCGAAACGGTGGCCGCCATAATGGATTCCGATGTGACCTCATTGACATAGTAAACAAAGAAAGCGGTAGGCGTATTACTCTCTAACCTGTGAAAGAAAGCGTCAACAACTATATATTCTCGTTTGTCATACTTAATTGCAAATTTGAAATAGTTATCTGTACTTCGAAAAAGAACAAATGAGTTTTTCTTCGTACTGTCATTTTGGATTTCTTATCGCAAGTTTCAACCAAGTCTTCCTCATATTTATATCAATTGGCATTTCAATCCACAACTTTCCCGGTGTTTTTACACTAGTATTCTTGCATTAAGGAACAGCACGCCAATGATAGGGATTGTAACTCGCTTTTAAGGATGCTGAGTCCCAAATCGCAAATGATGATAAAATTCTGAAAATTTGGTATGTTTTTGTATGAAGTATTTCAGAGGTCGTGTAAAAATTTCACGACAATTAGGAAGCTCGTTATTGAACAATTAACATTCACAAATGAAATGTTGTTTTATGGAAGCTGATGTAACTTTGCAATAAGTTTTTTTTTTTGACCTCTCAATTTTATAATGTTTACAATATACTGAAAGCAACGGAAACAAAACGAAGTTTATTGATAAATGTTTTTTTATTTCTTTTAAAAATTGTTCTTAACAAAATGTTAATTTTTTAATAACGAGCTTCCTAATCGTCGTCAAATTTTAACACGACCTCTTAAATACTTCATACAAAAACGTACGAAATTTTCAGAATTTTCTTATCATTTTTTATTTCAACCCTTAAGGAGGTTGAAGTAATGATGATAGAATTCTGAAAATTTGGTATGTTTTTACATGAAGTATTCAGGAGGTCGTGTAAAAATTTCATGACGATTAAGAAGCTATTTATTGAACAATTAACATTAACAGGTTTCACAGGGACTCAACATCCTTAACCAAAAAAATTTACGTGTTCACAATTGGGGCAGCGTCGATGTTAACTATGCAAGTGACGTCACGAGCCGAAGCAGCATGGCGGCCAACGTTTTCGCGCGGAAATTTGATATGTAAAATTTGAATCCATTTTCATGGAACTTATCGATGTCATAAAGTGGAAATAAAAATTCTCGTAGTTTGTCACCACCAAAGCATCAAATTGAGACACCTTTGAAAAAAGGGTGTAATACCCTATTTGGTTGCCTTCGGTTTCGGGTTCCTAGCACCCTAACGTCGCTATCGGATGCTTCTTTGGTCATCGGTAAGAAGAAAACCAGCTCGGAACAGCATGATCAAGTTGATCGTGCTATCACATAGCTGTGCCCCTTGGGTGTCGGGAGTTTAACTAAATGCAGGGTTCGTGTAAGACCACGAGTCTTCCGAGCATAAGTCCCCGAAGAATATACCGGATCTGGAACACGGTCGACGGTCGAGCCGCTCCGAGAGTGAGCCAAGGTAAATTGGAAGTAGCAGATGCTACGAACGCACCACAAGCCACCGTCGTTTGGTCATGCGTTTTCGGACGCGAAAAAATGCATCGACCAGGCTAACGGAGCGATTATATAAGTGTAATTAAAAGCGAGAATTTTACGGGCTCCCATCGCCCCGTCGCTTAAACATTCTTCCAAGATCCAACTACTTTTTATCCCTTCTCGCTGTCTCTCCCCCTTTCTCTCTGGTGATTGCTACACCAGCGTGTAGTGTTGCTAGTGATGATGCTGAAGTTTCCATCGTTGGAATGCAAAGAAACTTCTTTTTTATATATATTTTAAATGGATTTTAGATATATTTTAGATGGATTTTAGATATATTTTAGATGGATTTTAGATGGATTTTAGATATATTTTGGGTGGATTTTAGATAGCTTTTAGATAGTAATAAAATTATTTCTATTACTATCGAAAATCTACTTTTCTTTGCCAGGTTTAGGTTATGGAACCCTAAAGATCTTCAAAAACGTTCCAGTGATCTTTGTAGCCTAAATGACGACGTTGAAGTTTGCATCGTTGGAACGCAAGGGATATTAATTTTTTTCAAATGCTCAATAGATTTTTGGCGAATTCGCGTTACAAAAATCGGTTAAACGTTTTTTTAGGATCCGTGTTAAAAATCCACAATATAAATTGGCAAGAACGTAGGTTCGATGATGACGAAAATGAAGAAAGATAGGAGAATTTTCGTTGCTGTCCAAAGACACAAACTTCAGCAGCGTTCTGAAGGTGCGAAAAAAGAATTGGGCGATTCGAAACCAAATGTTGTTGCATTCCAACGACGCAAACTTCAATACCATCGCTATTATGATTGGTTTACCAGTAGGATTGTATAGAACTTAGACGTATATTTTTCTATCATGGTTGATCGTTGTATGTATACAGAGTGGTCCGAGAAGTGAGGACCAAAAGGAAAATCTAGATGCCTCGTATCAATAACCCTACGAAATTCTGCCCATGTAATGGCGTTGAAGTTTGCATTGTTCGAATGCAGTGAAAATTCTTTTTATTTTGCTTTTATTTTCTTGTGTTAATCACAATCTACAACTTTTTAATAGATTAAGATCGTAAATCTCTTACGAGGATAAGAAAAACCGTTTCGATGATTTTCATACCCTAAATCGGCGACAAAAACGCGAGCGATAGACGCGAAGTTAACTTTCGTTGCGTCCCAGCGATGCAAACTTCAACATCGTCCCATGTATGCACTACGATCTTTTGGAGTTTTCGAGAAAAAAAGCTTCTTTTCCGAGTTTTCCTGTAGCACAGGTTTTTCTCTCTCCATTGTATTTGTACTTTTTTCTTAGAAATGTTTAAAAATGTTTGAAAGTTACTTAGACTGATATAAGTATTTTTTTATCATCGGATCTTTAGTGACTAATCCTCTCAAACCTATTTTTTCAATGTTTTATCAAAATCCAAGGAATTTGCGATAGCGTTTAGCTGGTCGGTTGTTTTTGTATTGCTCGAAATCGGTACAAAACATACGCAAAAGAGGAAAATCAAAAACTGCTGTTTTCTGGAAAACTAAAGAAGATCGTACAACATACAAGGGGGTGATTCCGAATGGCATTGTAGGTTGCTTAGTTCGAACGCAACGAAAGTTCTTTTTTCATTTAAATTTGCTTATTTTTACCATCATACGAGACCTTTTTTCGTACTTTTCAACACTACATCGCTAAATAAGAACGTTAAAAAATGATTGCGAGATTTTTTAAGGCGAAATATGTCGAAGTAAATTAACGAAATTCAGAAATATGAATTTTCATTGCATTCCAACGATGCAAACTTCAACCTCGTTGATTCGGATAGGGATTGATACGGGGCATCTAGATTTTCCTATTGCACGTCACTTTTCAGGCTATCGATAGTTTTCTTTGTTTGATATGAAGGTTCTTTTATTACAGATGGTTACAATTTGTCGGAATTGTGTGCCAGAGGATTCCGCTATCCCAGTGCACTAATAAACAATCTCTCTTTCTCTCTCTCCCTATGGTCAGGCGTTTCGCGAATATATATTTTCGTCGGCGATGAAGTTTAATTCCCAAGGAGAAACGTTAAGGCGGCAGTGAGAGGGGACTGCCCGAAGCGCGTGTAATCGCGGTTGAAGTACGAGGTAAAAAGAAAGGGTAAAATGGAACGCCGGGAGAAACGAGCGAGAAAGAGAATTGAGGAAAGAGGCGATCGGCGGGAGGGGGGAGAATACGAGAGGCAGGTGCATCACGGTGACACTCCCTCGGTAATTCTTTGGGTAAAAGAGACTTACGGGAGGGAGCAGAAACAAGTCAAGAGTGTTGTGTCTGCGCTCTTAAATGCTTCTCGCTCTCGTTACGGGACGCCATGGAGAGGCATGCTTACAACGGTGTTATGCAGCCTAGAGAAACAATTGAGCGGGACACGCAACGCAAAATTATCGGTAACACTCTCTCTCTCGCCCTCTTTTTTATTTTCTTTGTTATTGCTACTTTCAAGTTTCTTAAGGATGTTGAGTCCCTATGAAACATGTTAATGTTAATTGTTCAATAAATAGCCTCTTAATCGTCATGAAATTTTTACACGACCTCCTGAATACTTCATGTAAAAACATATCAAATTTTCAGAATTCTATCATCATTACTTCAACCTCCTTAAGGGTTGAAATAAAAAATGATAAGAAAATTCTGAAAATTTGGTATGTTTTTGTATGAAGTATTTAAGAGGTCGTGTTAAAATTTCACAACGATTTGGAAGCTCGTTATTAAAAAATTAACATTTTGTTAAGAACAATTTTTAAAAGAAATTAAAAAAAATTTATCAATAAACTTCGTTTTGTTTCCGTTGCTTTCAGTATATTGTAGATATTATAAAATTGAGAGGTCAAAAGAAAAACTTATTGCAAAGTTACATCAGTTTCCATAAAACAACATTTAATTTGTGAATGTTAATTGTTCAATAACGAGCTTCCTGATTGTCGTGAAATTTTTACACGACCTCTGAAATACTTCATACGAAAACATACCAAATTTTGAGAATTTTATCATCATTTGCGATTTGGGACTCAACATCCTTAAGCCCTGTTTGGGTTCGGGAACGCGAAAGTTCATTCTTTCTTGCTTCTCTTCCATGAGTTATTTTTATGTTTCTATGGCGGTCGGTTTTGGAAAACCGAAAGTTCCAACTGCCTCTCGTTTGGGTCATGTTTATTTGTTAAGGGGTTAGGCTACTGTGAAAATGACGAACGCTCGTTCGTCGCTTGAGGCAACTCGATTTGAAGAGGAGGGTCCAACATATGGTGCATGCATCGCGGATTGAAGGTAAACTTATGATTACAACGATAAAACTGCTAGTAAAACTTCAAACGCGTTTTTCTCGAAACTATGTTTTTTTAAAAGGGTGTACACGATTTATCGACATCTAATGAACGGATTGAATTGAAATTTTGTACAATTCTTTTCTGCAATAGTATAATAGTATAGTCTTGACCGACGTTTTTCCTCTTACCATTTTTTCCCACTATTTATCAATAATGACGTCATTTTTTCCCGAAAAATCGAAAAAGAAATTAACTTTTTTTATGTTTCAAACACGAGAACAAAACAGCTCGGTCACGTCTTACGCAATATCATCTATTTTTAGGGGAAAAACGCTTTTTTTTGTTTTGTATCATCGGTTGGCCAAAGTCAAGTAGAGCGTTGAGCCTTACGTGTTCTAAGGTACTTCACGAGATTGTTCACAACTTCTTCAATTATTAATATTTGTAAATCTAATTTGGTACAGAACTTGGCAAATGTACATACAAATAAAGGTCCAAACGATTTTTCAATCATCTTACTGGAACCTTTAAAATTCATTTTTTCAGACGACCCTGATTCCTATATCGCCACAGCAACCTAACCCCTTTTGTAAGTTGAGTTTACTGATATCGAAGTTAATGAGGTTCGTAGAATATTTAAGATTTTCTGCAGGTATGTTCCAAAGCATACCATATCATTTCATCAATCAATCCAACCTTTTGCTTTTCTCTCTTCCAATGCGGGTGGATTTTCCCTTATCCTAGTTTTCGGTCAATTCAGTAACTGAGAAGCTAATAGAAAAGTGCTAAAGGCAACGTACGATCGCGTTCACAATCGCTGAAAATCCTGCGACAAAGTTTTCTCCTTGGAGAATTACGTTTATGCCAACCAATGACCCCTTGTCTTTTTTTTACTATATTTGAGGTGGTTGTTTCCATCTTCCCGCAATGGTGATCGTTCGAGAGGAAAACATCGAGCACGGCGAAGGAGCCACGGGTGCGGGAAAGATACGAACAGTGGCGCTGGCGGCAGACCGCGCTACACAGACAAAGCGTGTATCTCACGCTGCACGGTGGCGTCAAACTCCTACCAATGCTTTAACCCCTAATTCCAATCTCAAATTCAATTGCTTTAAGGGGGGATTGTCTTTTTTTTCGCAAAATTTACCGCTTTTTGGGAATTTTTTTGTGAAGAAAGTATACAACGGAAAACTTGTGAAACTTGGCATATAGTTTTATTGATCTGTTTACTACATACAAAAAAATTTTTAAACAATTTCATCAAAAAATCCGCCTCCCACCCCCCTCGACGCGCGATGGTCCTTTTTTGATGGTGTGCACGATTTCTCAAAAACTATTCAACCGATTGCCTTCAAATTTGGACAGAATGCTCAGCTGACATCCTTTTATCGTTTGATGAAGCAAAAAAGCAATACGTTTAATAGTTTTTTATTTATAACAAAAAATCGATCAATTTTTTTCGAAAAATCGATACTTCAAGTTCAAAACGTCACCAAATCGTCAATTTTTTTTCCCTTCATCGAACGATAGCTATATGTGTCTAAAGTAAAATGCTTTTTGGGTTTTTGTTGCAGGATGAACGTGAAGGCTGTAATCGTGCACACCTTCAAAAAAGGACCATCGCGCGTCGAGGGGGGTGGGAGGCGGATTTTTTGATGAAATTGTTTAAACATTTTTTTGTATGTAGTAAACAGATCAATAAAACTATATGCCCAGTTTCACAAGTTTTCCGTTGTATACTTTCTTCACAAAAAAATTCCCAAAAAGCGGTAAATTTTGCGAAAAAAAAAGACATTCCCCCCTTAACCGTTGATTTTCCAGAAACTTGATAGTTTCGTTTCTGGCCTAACTTACACTGAGAAAAAGGAATCGTTGAATGTGCAAAACGCATTTTGTTGTCTCGAAATTTTGTTGTTTTAACAGTTTGCTCAGACATGCTTATTAAGCTATAGTTCACACCACTATACTGTTTTGTTATGCCAATCAAAAGTCAAGTTGAACGTATTTAAAGATACATTTTGTTAAACGAAGTGAATTTTGGATGGATGAACGAATTTTTTTTCAGTGTACGATGCGCATGCGCCAAGTTGGCCCTTTCGGAAAAAACTACAAAACAAACGGGAACAGTTGATTGCAGGTTTCATTATCGCGTTGAAGGTCGATCGTTGGAATGCAACGAAGGTTCTTTTTATATCTTTTAACATCTTCATTTTTATGACGATCTATAATTTTTTTATAGATTAAGATGGTAGACCTTCTATAAGCATGAGAATAAACCGTTTGAGGGTTTTTCTTACCCTGAATCGGCGAAAGAATACGCGAGCAATAGAAGAAAAAGTAACTTCCGTTGCATTCCAACGATGCGAACTTCGACACCATATTTTCATTACCGAGCGAGGCGGTTTCATCCCGAGACACTATCAACTACCGACCGATCAAATGTGGAAGCCAAACTTCGCGTTTTAAGTTTCCTCGCCAATGACCAATGTTTCAGCGGAAAAATACCTGTGTAGAATTCTTCTACGCTCTTTGCCAAAATAACTTCCATTCGGGAGAAAATTCTAAGGCGCATCATCCACCAAGGCGGAGATGAGCGGAGCTAGGAAAAGCAGCCAATCAACCATTGGGACCATCGTGTCTATCAAAGCTGAGCGGGGCACTTTTATTTACGATTTTTACGTCCTCCAGGTGGCGCAGCGATATTTCAATATGGCCGGTCAACGTATAACCTCAAACGTAAACAATAACT
Source organism: Ophion costatus (assembly GCA_951751655.1). Classification (NCBI taxonomy): domain Eukaryota; kingdom Metazoa; phylum Arthropoda; class Insecta; order Hymenoptera; family Ichneumonidae; genus Ophion; species Ophion costatus. The sequence continues at coordinate 32,418,743 of OX632358.1, forward strand.
TCGTTCTTGATTTCCTGGGACTTGGCCATTGGATTTACCTCCATGGTAGATTGTAAAGATGCTACTCCAGTGAATAATTTATTTTCCGCTCTGTTTTAGTCCTGGCAGCTCTGGATTTAGATTTTTAAGGTTAAGAGAGTCACTCGCAGTTTTCGAGAAGGGATGATTTTATTTTTCATTGCATACTTTTTACAAGGAACGTCTGTAATTATATTTGTACATTGTATATATCAGAAATAACTTTTAACATTGGTCGATTTATTATTTATAAAGATCCGAAATCAAAAAGCTGCGGAGTGACTACAAACTCTGCTTTATGGCCTGGACAGTCAGGGCTAACCACCCCTCTTTTTAAGGACTTTATCTTCAGGTGGCTTATGGAACGAAAATTCACTTTTATTATCCGTCTTGCACCCCGGAGCACAGCAGAACCTCGAGTAATTGTTCGTTTTTTAAACTTTGTCCATTGTTATCAATGCATTTTGACAAAGTTTGCTAGTAGAGCTTCTGCCCTAGGCCGCCAGAGGCGCCAAAACTTCCGGGGATCGCGAATTGGTTATTTTTTTTTCCTAGCTCCGCTCATCGCCGCTTTGGTGGATGCTGGTCCCGAAACGTTCTTCTTACCGACCGAGCGAGTGTTCCGTATTGTCCGAAGGAGCGCGCGCACCAAGCAGCGTGCCATCGAGACAACTGTTTTCAAGGTTACAGTGTTTTCGACCAACCACCCCAAATCCCACCGACAACAAAGCCATCTTCAGCCTTTTTCGAACATGTTCTCCAGCAACGAATCAGCAACAAGTCAAAAAGGTAAGGCGCGGTTTAGTCTCGAATGAAAAATGGTCAATCGCTCGCATTATCGCGTCACGTGGTGCGCTCCACTTTTCTTCAGGCTATCCTCCACTTTTTCTCAGCGACGAAGGCTACGTTGGAGAAGTGTGACCCCAAAGGACGTCCAGTGAGAACCACTGGACTTCTTGTGGCGATACTACGTGCATTGCGACGTCCATATAGCACGGAGGATCGACAACAGGCAGGTGTACCTACTGTGACCGCGTGTCTGCTTGTGTTCCCTCCGATGAAATAAGAGTCCCGCTGCCTCGTATCATCGGTCAATTCCACTCCCACCCCCTTCATCCACCCGTACATCCAAAGGTATTTGAGGGGTTATGTCTTACTGGAGGCCCGAAAAAAAATAGCCAAATTTCGATCTTTTCCCTGGGTAACAGTTGGTGAAAAAGCAACGCCTTTTTTCTACACAAAGGTATGCGTATCATGATGTTGAAGTTTGTATCATTGGAATGCAACGAAAATAATTTTTTTTCAAATGCCAATTTCTTTTTGGCAAATCGAAGCTACTGCAAACTTTTCTAAGGTCCTTATTAGAGACTTGTGAAGTAAATCTATGAAAAAATGATTTTGGATAACAATAACGATGGATAAAAACGAACATGAAAAAGAATTTTCGTTGCAACCCAGCGAGGCAAACTTCAACGTCGTCATATATTTAAGAGGCTTTTAAAAAATCACCAAAAAATCGGAAGAACCATGGCCGCCGGTGTTTTCAAAGTCGGTGGACATGATATCTCGAGAACATGATGAATTATTTCCAAATTTGCAGGACATACGATGAGAAACATTCGAAGGTCGTTGACGATCTCAATTGTTAAAAATCCATTTTCATTTTTTCAATAGTTACGTAAAAATGACGACTTTTTTTTCCATAGATTTTGTATGCTCGAGTTTCAATTCGTCGCGACTTTGTTATAAAAAATAATTTTAAAAATCGGCGATCGTCAACGACTCCTATTTATTGTTCACTCTAATAATCCGTTTGTTTTTTAGATTTCGGATGGACCGTTTAAGCTGGACAGTGTCCACCACGAAACGTCGCAAAAAGAATTTCATCTTCTGCACGCGGCCATGTTTTTGTTGTTTTTCTGTATTTTGTGATAATTTTTTTTAAAGGCTCTCTCAATATATACCATCTTATATAGATACAATCTTAATGTATGTTTGGCAGAAGGAAAAAATCGGAATATGGCCATTTTTCCAGGTCTGTAGAAGTAGCGACTTAACGAAGCAACGATATTCCAGGCACGTGAGGGAGAAACGGACACTCGGTGAATATTATCCGACGAAAAAAAGAAAAACAAAAAATTGCGCGAACGATCGATCTCGAAACTCTCGAAACCGAAAGAAATGCAAAGTGCTGCTGTACGCACACATGTGCACTCTCCTGCGAATCTTTATTTATCGGAGATATCGAGTGAATGCCCCTTATTATTGTTGCTGCCGCTTTTGGCATCGGCACACAGCGTGTGCGCACCCGTAAACGGCAGCACGAGCGCGCGCGCGACAGAGGGAGAGAGAGAGATAGCAAACACACACGAAGGGGTGTGTGAAAAGCGCCGCAGGGGCAGCACCGTACGGCCACATTGACAAGCGAACCAAAACAGCGCAATGCTTCCCCGAAGGAAAAAAAGAGAGGTATATCGTGGAGAATCGGGAGCCCGATTGACGCGTTTTCGCGCAGGGCGTCATCCACGCCGGTCCGCATTCACCACCATCCAGACGTTGGACGAAACTTTCGAAATTCTCATCGGTCGCGTGTCGAATCGTGGGGAAAAAAAACCGACGACTAACAGAGCGGGATAAAAATCACCGAGTTTCGTTCGAGCTTGCGCGGTTTAACACGTCGATGCTTCAAACTTCGCTGTACGTTGTATACACTGTGACAAAAATGGGGGAGGAAGAGGGAGAAGCTTTTTTCCTCGAAGAAACAGACACACACGCGTCTTCCGTCTATCGTCTCCCTCCCAGCCGCTCGATCTTTCTCCCTTGCTCATTCGCGCCTCTATTCGCTTCCCCGTTTTCTCGCTCTCTTCACCGCGAACCGTCGCTCGCACTTGCCGCTTCGAACACGTCGTCGTATCTCGCTACTGCTCCTCGGATATACGAGAGGCAAAGCTTCGCGCGTTAAGCGCAGCGTAGAGTGTAACTCTTCGATGGGCCACGGGGGTTTAACGTCACGAGGTTGCCACACACAACTTGTTAAACGAGCCGCGCACACACACGCACACACACGTGACTTCCTTCGGATGAAAAAATCACGGGAATATAACGCGTCAGTAACGTCCCACTCACCGGACTGCTTGTTGGCGATCTTATTGAAGCAGTTTTGAAAAACCTCGTAGAGATGCATCGGCTCGTCGTCGCTGGCCGCCATGTTTCCGAACATCCCACGATTCGGGTTTCGCGGTGAAACCGCGCGCGGAGCCACCCGACCGACGTCACGCACACTACTGAACTACCCACACTCACGGAATCCCCCTTTATATGACCCCCCACCATCGCACCGGGCTACGCGAGCTCCACCTACCGCGCGAACCTCGCGACACCCGGGAACGTTCGAAATCCGAAGCTCCGCCGAACGGCATTTATTCTCGACCACGGAACGTTCGAAAGAATTGTTTTATTTCGTTCATCGGCTCGTACAAATATACACGCAGAATTTTACTTCTTCTTCGTTGGAATGAGGCTTGATCGGATTTGCGAATATAATTGCCTCGACGATAAGATCGAGCGAATAGAAAATAACTTAGCGGCCGCCTTTTCGTAGATTGCATATTCGTTATATATTAATGTAGATGTAGCGTGTAATTGATTATGGGGTTATATATGTAATGTGACGAAAAAAAAATGTCCACTTGCAGCTTCGAACAATAGCCATGGGTACACGAAAAATTGAAAAATGCACGTGTTTCTGTCGAAAAATAGAAAACGGTGTTTTGGCAAATATGTATAAGTCTTGTAAAAATAATATCAAGATAAAAAAAAGCCTTTTCAGAGCTGTAAATGTCAGATTTAAGGGGGTATGCCTAGTTTTCAAAGTCGAAAAATCACTTTTTTTTTTTTGAAGCAATATATTTTGACAGTATAACATCATATGAATGTTCACTGAAAATTTCAATATGATCGAAACAAAATTGACAGATTTATAGGCTCGTTCGAAACTGTAAATGCTTTTTTCCTCGAAAGTACGTTTTCAAAATCGGCGAGCAAAGTATCCCAAAAAATCATTCCGAAGTTTTGTGGGCTTTTCGAGATGTAAAAATATAGTACTTGATCACTGGGATTTTTTCCGATGTATACTTTCAATTCGAAAAACAAAAAATACCCATTTTTCCGCAAATATCAAGACTCACTTTGAACACGCGCAGTTTTTTTTATTGGATATTTCGGAAATTACTTGGATTAATCATAGGATAAAGTAATATACTAACAAAATCTGTTTGACTTTATATTAGATAATCTGGTTCAAAAGGGCATTGCTCATCGCAAAAGGCCCTTTCGAAAGGTGCTTCCCGGACATCGGCAGTAAATCGATAATTAATTTTTTTTACGCAAAAATGTTACAGAGCGTTTTTCAGATAATACTTTTTCAAACATCTAATTTTTGTATTCATTTATCACGGTTTTCTATTTTTTTAAACGCAACAATGAGCTGTTTTCGACTGTTAAAACTAGGCATAGCTCGTTAACCTTCGATTTTTTTCGAATATCGATCGGTTGTTGAGTTATTTGATTTTGAAGATAAAGACCAAATTTGCCGTGTAAATCAAATGTAGAAAGAAAAGTGATCCCGAACTTTCACTTAAACGTCCATTAGAGAGCTCAAATTCGGCATGCCCAAAAAAAAGTATACCTAATACTATTGTTTGGAGGTCTGAAAGCTGACGTTTTTCCCCGACACGCCCTGATATATATATATACATATATATATACATATATATATATATATATATATATATATATATATATATATATATATATATATATATATATACATATATATATATATATATATACACACACATATATATACATATATAATATATATTTTACAGATCATTAAGAACATGCATGATTTTAAACTGCAAGTTACGCTCGCTAGTGCAATTCGATTGCGAGGGAGAATAATATTCGCCTGGCACACAAAACATGTTATTTCGACCATTGTTGCAGAATTTTTTGATTCTTCTCAAACTGGAATCGATTCAAAGTTTCCACTCATATTAATGTATAAAAAAACAAAACGACATTCGAAAACCCGTGAGTTTTCGTGCATAATTTCTATGGCAACTCTCTCGAGATTCGTATCATTCTCTCTCCCTCTATCTCTCTAACTTGTTCTCGACCGCAACGAATCATGTGATCGTTGATTCTTACGTCGCTTAAATTATAAAATGCAACGTACAAATAACTGTACAAAGGCGGGAGACGCAACGACATCGTCGCGTTCTCCCGCATATCTTCGGGCGCAGGGTACACATGGGCTTTCCGCTCTCGTCTAAATTCCAGCAAAGTCGGAATTCTGCGCCACGGGATAAGATATGTCCTCGTACTGTTGTCTGTTACCAAACTCTGCGAAGGAGCAAAAAATCAGAAAATCAGAGTTTGCACGGTTCGTTTTGGGTAGAAATTGTGGATCACCGGTATATACGAACCAGTGCCAGGTCTTCGAGGAAACACAGAGGCCAGAGCGCCGCCCCTGGCTTGTCCGATCCTCAGTAGAAAGCCGCTTGTGACAGGGCGCGCCAGCATGTTTATTATCATGATAGCCGCGCTAAACTTCTCAGACGCACCTGCTACGATAACAGTTGGGGCGCGATCAAACAGACGCAGAGATAGAGAGGCAGAAAGAGAGAGCGAGAGATCTTCTGCAGCATGAACGCAGAGAGAGAGAGAGATAGAGAGAAAGACAGCGACAGAGAGAAAGAAGGGACAAAGTGAAAAGAGGAATCGCGTTATTATCTTCCTTTTACTTCTCTCTTATCAAGATCCTAAAACTTGCGACGCGGCATCGTTCTTCTAGCCCCGACGGACCCAAATATTCTAATACCGTGAGTTCTTCGATACAACGTTCTCTCGTTTACATCCAAAAGTAACTCGTCGTGTACTCACAGTGGCTCGGAAAATTGACCGCTAGCGTCACCACGTCGAACATTATGGACAGTACGTTTATCAGGAGTGCCTGGACAAAAAAATTCCATCGGTTATCGTGTCGCATCTTTGTTGTTCGATCGATCGTAACGTTGGAAAGTTACACCGCCGCCCGACTTACGAACTGCAGCGGCTCGTCCGATTCTATGTGATGGATGGCCCACAGCAGGCAAACGAAGAACAGGAGGTTGTAGAGCATCACCGACTTTGGACACCATACCCCTTGGATGCCCCTGGAAAACAATTTTTCTCGTTACGAGCGTTACGCCGAGAGCGGCTCAGTCGAGAAGAGGCGTCGCGGCGCCTACTTTATCAGGGGGCAAGCCTCACCATGTCGTCAGGATCAGATGGATGGAAAAAATCACCTGGAATTTGAGAAAAAGAAACCTTCAATCGGACCGCACTTTGGTGGGAATATCAGCGAGATGAACGCTACTCCGCAATCAAGGCGTGTGGAGAAATTTTTGCCCGTTAACCAAAGAATTGACGGTATTGTGACTTTTTGTCACGGTAGAACGCAAATGGACGCAATCAGTCGACATTATTCCTTGGGAATTTTCGTTCGTATAATACGCGTGAATCATCGCCCACACGTTGACGAGCTGAACAAGGAAACGCTGCGTCTGAGATTACGAGGGAAGCGCGGGCTTGTAATTCACGCGAGACGAACGAAGAATATTGATTACCCATAGGTTTCTTATTGCGAGGTAAATCGATTCTATACTTGCGGAACTCGTCCAACGACTCGCGAATAGACTCGAGTCTCGATCGAGCTTTCGTCATCCTTCTCTATCGCGTGTACACTTATGTAATTAATGAAACTATACTGGACGCAATTGCAGAATCAAATACGTCGGGTTTTTGCGGATCGCCTGTCCGCCCGGTAAATCTTTATTCTCTTCTTTTGTTCGATGGACGCGTCCGGATTAATACCTCATGATCGTACAAGTGCGCGAGAGCGCGGTGACAAGCACGAAAAAAAAAAACACACTCGGAGACAAACGGGATATGGTCAGAGGTTTATAACGCGCGGAAAAAAGAACACGATTGCGCGAATATGAATTTTGTATAGAGGGGAGAGAACAATTGGCGTTAATTCGCTAAGTGAACTTGACGTTTGTCGATTGACTTACCTTTAGGGGATACTGCGCTATAGCTGATAATTCTGGCATTTCGGCGCTTTTGCTCACGTATTTTTGCGTATCTGTGCGACTACGGCGTTAAAAAGAACGCCTGATACTTGATCCGAAGCTCCGGAAGTATGCGAGAACACGGCTCTGCGAGAACTGTCAGAAAGCTTTTTGTAATTTTTGTCATACGACGCAGCGCTAGTGCGATTGCAACACCAAACTTCCCTACGGGTGTTTACACACCGGGATCTCTATCTGGATATACACCGCGTAAAACTCGGGGCAATACCGAGTGCCAGCCCCACTACACGGTCTTGGGGGCAGGTATGGAAACTACGTCGAATTAGGATTATGCGAAGCCGTTTGCCGTTGTGGCCGCTAGAGGCGCAATCTTTTGACACTACGGCGCGGGGCGAAGCGGATTATCGGGCAGGGATAGTCGACCGTGACCGCATCTGTCTATCTTTGTCGCCCCCGCGTCTTCGCGTTATTCATTTTTATTGCAAACGCAATTTTTGAATTTTTTAAGAATAATTCTATGAAATTAATAATACTTTTCATAATTCAATGGTGAAAGTAAAGGAATTTCGAAAGTGGAATCGAAATGCTTGTAGACGGTTGAAATTTACGTCACAGAGAGATTAATTCAGGATGCATTAACTTGCCAACAATTGATCCGTTTCACAACATAGTTTCGGAGATTTTTAATGCTTGAAAGTTGAACCTTCATCCATTTGGTGTTACACGTGGCATCTCGTGATCACTCGTTATAGGGCTCCAGGGACAAAATAATACCGAGATTTAGATTTTTTAGAACTGAGTGAACCGTGATTAGAGTGTTAGGAATGTCGTGTCGAAATATTAAGCAGTTTTTGTACTTCGTTCGTTAATAATACTCGATAAAAATATGAGAATTTTGAGCTCAAACGGTTTGTTTTCGGACAGGAACTACTTTGTAGGTTAAACGTGGCAACACCGCGTTAACTGGCTCTGTCGAGGGAGCTTCATAGTCAAGTATTAACTCGCGGGTATTTCAAAATCGATGGGTGTTTAAAACGTACATAGTATTCTAGCATTCGAGTTTTATAATAAAATGTATTTATTCGTCCGCTCGACATTCCTAACGTTTTCGCGGCTTGGTTGAATAAGAAAACTCTATAAAACTTTGAGTGTTGAGGCGGAATATACATATACAACCACAAAAAATCGATTAGTTTTTTTCTTCTTTAAACGATAGATCTATATATGTAGAATATCTTCCCGAAGTTTCAAAGCGAAATTCGAAAAACTTAAGATGTTACAGCGCGTCAACGCTGTCTCACCGCTCGGATTCGGAGTGGGCGCAAACTCTAAACCCCTTTTTCTCGTAACTGCATTTTTGAAACTGACGTCCATGATTACTCAAAAACTATTGACCCGATTGAGTTGGGCTTGGTAGAAGTATTGATAATATTGATACCTTCTACTTGACGACAATTGTTTTTGAAAAATTAGAAAAAAGAACTACTTTTTCAATCCACATTTTGCAGAAATTTTCCGTGAAATGTTGATTTTTTTCGCAAACGCATGCTATTCTCTCGAATTTGATTTTCCTTCATTTTAATTACTGTCAAATGGAATCTATACATGTTTTAACCGAACAAAAATTCGATTTTATTTTGCAAATTAAAGTCTGCGGGAGAATACTGCACACCAATTCGCAACTCCCGCGGCAATTTTGCTGTAACCCTCTGCTACAGCTCCGTCAGTCTATCGGTTATTTTTTCTTGAATAAAATTGCAACATATATATGTTTAATTGCAAAAGTGGTTACTAATATCATTTCTCGGCTTAGAAATATTTTCCAACAACATTATGAGTTGGATATTGCCTGATAATAATTATTTTTTACATGAAATTTTAACCACAAGAAGTTAGCAGCCTGCTGAAAACTCTCATTGGATTTCCATCCTCACTCTTTCAGCCAACGAACGGTATAGAAACTCCTCAAGAAAAAAATTATTTAAAATGAGTATGCATTTTTTTTTGGAGCGCCCCATTCAGACAGGAATGCGGGGTTATAGCAAAATATATATTAAGCTTTATTAGTACAACAATAAAAAAATTAATAGCTCACGTACACTTTTTGTCTGCAGAGGAGTCGTCGTGGCATTTTTTAGTAGTTTCGGGCGTTGTCAGTACTGCAGTCACCAATATTACCAACAGTCGATAATTTCTTGTAGCAGTTTACTTAAGAGGGAATGATACCTTATCGCGATCGGTATGGTAGAACGATTATAGATTCCCACGAATTTCTGAAACGGCTCTTCAGATCCCGTCGAAACTTTGCCAAACGACGTCAAATAGATAGATGAATGGCTCTCTTCTTCTCAAATTTTCTGATTTTGAGAAAAAGAATGTAGAGTGGCTTATGATAACCCAATCTACATTTTTTTTCTCAAATTCGGAAAATTTGAGGAGAAGACAGCCGTTCGTCTATTTATTTGACGTCGTTTGGCAAAGTTTCGACGGGATCTGAAGAGCCGTTTCAGAGATTCGTGGGAATCTATAATCGTTCTACCATACCGACCGCGATAAGGTATCATTCCTTCTTAAATCATACAAGAATCCCAACCGTAGTTGGATCTTTGCAGCAAAATGAAACATTAAACTGCACTAACAACAAGTAATGACTGCAGCATTTTAATAAGTTCCTATATTCGTTGCCGTATTACAGCCCACTATTGGTGTACCATCAATCAATAATTTTCCAAAACCTAATAGTTCGGCGCATAAGGCATTTTCCGGGCGATCCCTCTCCGCCAGTTTCTCAATGCTGCGAGCGCTTCGGGTATTGCAGGCACGGGCGTTACCGACAGCAAGTCAAGAAAATCGTCCGCCATTTTAATACAAATAGCCACCGAAGATGTCGGTACCACCGAAACGCCACGCGACGATATATATATTCAAATGAGCAGCTGTAATAAGCTACCAAAGCTACCTTACCGTGCGGAGTGTCGTCGAGGATTCTTGACTCGATTCTCAATTTCCAAGTGTTCCGAGCCAACCTGACCTACTCCCCGAGCATTTCCAAGACCTTTCTCGCGCGTTCCATCGAACAGTGTTTAAAAATCGTTTCACCCCCAAGCGAAAAGTCGGTTCTTCGTGAGTCGAATAAAAATGTTTCGAAGGTGTGGAATTGTGTTGAGGAAGTTTCGCACCGTGTCGAGAAATTATCACGACGAAGTCTCCGTTATCGGCAGCCCGCAAGATCATGCCTCTCCGGTTTATCAGGTTAGAAAGCACGCCGGTTACTTCGATCTCTGCTTGATTCGTGGCAACGTATGATTAAATTGCCTGCGTCATCATAAAATTGCCAAAATAAAAAAATAAATAACAAAGAAAACAAAAAATGAGGAGAGAAAAAAATATTTCGAGTTTACTCAATTGCGAGTGTTTACTCGAATTCACGATGTAAAAACAAGATAAGAAAAATAAGCCAAGCGTGTTTCGCGGTTATACTCCAAAGTGTTCCAATATTGTTTCCGACGATTCTGCGACGCTTCGTGCCGTGAACGTCCCGTGTTATCAAGCGCAGCTTTTTCGGCCGCCGTGTGCCAGCTCATCGACAGCAGCACACTCTTATCACGTTTGAACTCTCGTTTTTCGAGAGGTCGCGCGTTGCCCCTCCGCATCGCTTGCGATCTCGACACAACGAGAAACGCTCGCGTACAAAATACACTCTCGTTGCAGGAGAATTATGGGGAAATGAAAAAAGTGGTGGATCGGCTGAGAACGACGGTGGAGAAGATCCTCGTCGGCGGAGGTACGAAAGCACGTGAGAGACACACGAGCAAGGGAAAATTGTTGCCGCGCGATCGCATAAACGCTCTACTGGACGACGGCTCGCCATTTTTAGAATTTTCACAACTCGCGGGCTTTGAGATGTACGGCAAAGAGGAAGTTCCGGCCGGCGGTATAATTACCGGTCTTGGTAGAATCGAGGGGTAATATTCGTCTTTACACTCTGCGCGGTTTTTGATTCGTGAACGAAAAAAAAGATGAACATTCGGACAAATTCGAAATAAAATCTTTCTTGCTAAAATAATGTTAAGGCAAATTACGAATTCATGTGAATATTTAGAAATTGGATTTTTTCGCGAAAAGGGTAGAAACATTTATCGGTCCTTTCAAACCCTACAAAAAGTCGTATATCTATAATAAAGGGTGTCTCAACATGACCTGACATTCTAATTTATTAATAAAACGTATTATTCATTTGAAAGGTACGAATACTTTAATTTTAATATAAGGTACAAATATGGAGGTTATGTGTGGAATACAATATCCGATAAATGGCGAGAAATTTTGGGTACCGATTTTTTTACGACGCTCCAAGGATCATACAATATCCTTGTATATTTTCGATATTTTTAAATAAATAAAATTAAACATATTTTTGAATGTACATACTTTTAGACAATTAAAACCCCAATCCGAAATTTCAAATAGTTTTCCTTGAAAAAATTTACAAAAATTACCTTTTTTCCGGCTCTTAGGTGTACATCTGCCCTTAAGATTCTGAAAATAATTCTTGAAGAAATTTTCTCCATTCTTCATATTTAATTTAAAAAATGCGTCAACTGCATGAACTAACGGAAGATTCTCAAATCGGCGTTTTAGATTTACGATTACAAATAAGTTATTATGGATTTAAAGCAATGGAGGAAAAAAAATTGTATCCAGGGGGGGAAAAATCTCAGCCCTTTTGCAACGGATTATTCCCGATGACCCACAATTTTGTACTGATTAATTTAATTTAATTTAATTAAAGAATTTTCGGTAAATATTCGGAAGTGGGGCACCTGCTAGAATCAGGTTAATTTTCTTCAAGAGTTCGAACAAACCTAAACAAACTCAAACAAAAATTAGCCCGATTCTAGCAGACGCTCCGCTTCTGAATATTTTCCGAATTGACTATTGTTCGACTGAACTTTTTAATTGCCTGAATTTACCATCAGCCGACTAATTTTTTTCCGGAGGGCCCTCGTTCTATGAATATTTACCATTGCCGGAAGAGGCCCTGCCATTTTTTTTTCGGAAAGATCGTTTTCTAAATATTCGTGATACGTATAATTAATCTAATAACCAAAATATTACGGGGAAGGAACGTGTGCCTCGTGGTCGCGAACGATGCGACGGTCAAGGGCGGCACTTATTATCCCATCACGGTGAAAAAACATTTGCGGGCGCAGGAAGTGGCGAGAGAGAATCGTCTGCCTTGCGTATACTTGGTCGACAGCGGGGGTGCCAATTTACCCCGGCAGGCCGACGTTTTTCCCGACAAAGAACACTTCGGTAGAATCTTTTTCAATCAGGTAAACAAAGAGGGCAACCCAAAGGGTGCCGGGAAGATTCGGGGGCTCCAAAGGAAAATTCCGAATAACGTTAAGGGGGGGGGGGGGGATACTTTTAGGCAAGGAAAATATGGCTGATTTTCGTGATTTTTTTTAAACGAAACATTTATTCGCCATTAGGTTTCCGTATCCATAGGGAAAAACGGAGCCCTATTGCTGTCAGTCCGTTCGTATTGGTTCGCTCCAGCCGTGCAGGGTGTCTTTTCCCTTTTTACGAGCCCCAAAATCCGCCTCAACTTCGTTCTTATCTCCATTCCGTATATCCCTCCCCCCCCCCTTCGCCATTCCCAACTCTCCCCTTACACCGCCCTGTCTCCCCGCCGTGCGGCTGCAGGCGACTTCCCCTCTGTATCGTATTCACCCTGCATACCTGCCATGGGTATAGGGAAACTGCGAAAAACCTATACCGATACAACAGCCGGTCATCAGTTCGGCCCCCAGTCGTGAATTATCCTTATTTCGCCGCGAAATGCCGAAGAAAAAAATTTCACGCCGAAATGTACGCGACTGGGATTCGAACCCGCGACCTTCTGGTCCGCTGGCCGGCACGTTAACCACTAGACCAACGTACCGGTTTGTCTGCTCGTTTGTATGTCACGGGCCTCTAGCTCGTAAACGGAATGAGTTACAGACCTGAAATTTGGATATTTTGTGTAGAGAATGTTGACCCAAAACCGAATATTGAATTGGAAATTCAAATTATTTTTCACGTCCCTACATGAAAAAAGGAGAAGAAAAAAAAATGTCTTACTCCAGCATGAGGGGTGTCAATGTCTAAAGCTCATTGAGTAGAGTACACATTTTTTTTTTTTCATTTTCATCTTCAGAAATAAAGAAATGGCGGGCCGTTAAAGTTAAAGTAGACCACTTTTGTTACGGGCTCTATCTAAAAAATTAAACTAGTTAGGAATTTGGAATTTCTGTATATTATGTAACATGTACTGTATTTAAACAACACATACTGAAATAGCCGATTCATAATGTAGTATATATAATAGTTTAATTGCCATGGTACAATAAATTTATATTGTAAATATAACAAAACTATTGTTATTTAAATATTTACAATACGAAATGACGTCTTTTTGGCGTCGGTGCCAGTCAAGAACGAGAGATTGACGTCACGGAAAAAACGAGATTGCAAATTAAAAAAAAAACTGTGGATCGTATATTTCATCTATTTTTCTTCACCTCCTTTATCTGCGAAAAATGTGACAATATTGGCAATTGGTTGGTATCCGACTTCAAAAATAAGTCATTTGGTATTATAAATATTTAAGGGGTTAGGCCACAGTAACGGGTATAAAATCATGTGCGACTTTAACAATTTTTTTTCGTATGATAAAGTGATTCACTCCTAAAATTAATTACACATCTATTTAATATGAATATCAAGCTGTTAAAAAAAATATTTTTTTTTCGATGTTTAAAATGGCCGGCTACTAATATTATTATTATTATTATTATTAGAGAGTTTTGTTTGTACAACTTTGAATAAAGTTTTTTACAAAGCTTCAACAATACTACATATATATTACTGTTTACATCCCTTATCTTCTGACTCGCTATTTTCTTTCTTTCAAATTTTCGAAGCGTAATAAAGCGAGGCCCGACTCGCACTTGGCCCAGTTTTTTAGCCGTACATCAGAAAAAACGTCATTTTTGTGAATTTTTCAAGGAAAATATTTGAAATTTCGGATTGGGGTTTTAATTATCTAAAAGTATACACATTAAACAAATATGTTTAATTTTCTTTATTTAAAAATATCAAAAATATACAAGGATATTGTATGATCCTCGGAGCGTCGTAAAAAAATCGGTACCCAAAATTTCTCGAAAACCAATGAATCGATTGCCTTGAGGTTTTTTGTGATTATTCTATACACCATTATCTGGTACTTGTCATAGCCGATTTTAAAAATATCGATTTATCACAAAATGCCGCACGTTTGAACATAAATAGTGATTTTTGGGCCACAAATTAGTTATTATTTTGCCTATAAAACAAAAACTAAGTAACGGAAAAAAAATCCTATGACAAGTACTAGATAATGGTATATAGAATAACCACAAAAAATCTCAAGGCAATCGGTTAATTGATTTTCGAGAAATTTTGGGTACCGATTTTTTTACGACGCTCCAAGGATCGTGATACAATATCCTTGTATATTTTTGATAGTTTTGAATAAAGAAAATTAAACATATTTTTGAATGTATATATTTTTAGATAATTAAAACCCCAATCCGCAATTTCAAATAGTTTTCCTTGAAAAAATTCACAAAAATGATTTTTTTTCCGGCTCCTAGGTGTATATCTCGCGTTAAAAATGCAGTTTAGAAAGCCGTGCCATACTTCTGCTATTTTAAAAATTAATAAACTTAAAAAATACCACATAACCGCAAAACGAAGTAATAAAACCTCTATTAAGGATGTTGAGTCCCTATGAAACATGTTAATGTTAATTGTTCAATAAATAGCTTCTTAATCGTCATGAAATTTTTACACGACCTCCTGAATACTTCATGTAAAAACATACCAAATTTTCAGAATTCTATCATTACTTCAACCTCCTTAAGGGTTGAAATAAAAAATGATAAGAAAATTCTGAAAATTTGGTATGTTTTTGTATGAAGTATTTAAGAGGTCGTGTTAAAATTTCACGACGATTAGGAAGCTCGTTATTAAGAAATTAACATTTTGTTAAGAACAATTTTTAAAAGAAATTTTAAAAAATGTATGAATTAACTTCGTTTTGTTTCCGTTGCTTTCAGTATATTGAAGATATTATAAAATTGAGAGGTCAAAAAAAACTTATTGCAAAGTTACATCAGTTTCCATAAAACAACATTTAATTTGTGAATGTTAATTGTTCAATAACGAGCTTCCTAATTGTCGTAAAATTTTTACACGACCTCTGAAATACTTCATACAAAAACATACCAAATTTTCAGAATTTTATCATCATTTTCGATTTGGGACTCAACATCCTTAAGTATAAAAAATGGTAAATAAATCTTTCCCCTTAAAACAAAAAAATGAAAATCAGCAAATGTATTCCTCGCCCGAAGGCTAATCTCCCCCTTAACAGCGCAGCATGCACGACAATCGAAGGATACTTTCGTATGCGTCTTTCGTATTTTGTCCTTAGGCTAATATGAGTGCGGAAGGTATAGCACAAATAGCGGTGGTAATGGGAAGTTGCACGGCCGGAGGCGCCTACGTGCCGGCAATGTCCGACGAGAACGTCATAGTACGCGAGCAGGGAACGATCTTTTTGGCTGGGCCACCCTTGGTACAGGCCTCGACCGGTGAGGTCGTGAGCGCCGAAGATTTAGGAGGCGCCGCCCTCCATTGCCGGTGAGCCGTAGTTGCATAAAGACGAGAACAAATATACGCGGGTGGATTTTTTTTGAAATTTTCATTTTTGACGGATCTGAGACCGTTTTAATTTAACATTCGTTTTTCGTTCGCAATTTTCGACGATTTTGGTTGCATGAAAAAGCAATGGTTCAATCAAATGAAAAACTCCTACGTGGCTAACGAGAAAAACTATCGAAGAATGTTTTATCCAAATTTGGACAAAATCGGAGAAGCCGTTTTCGACATACATCGGGCACCGACATTTAAAACTATGTTTCGAGATAATCGCGTTTGAATCGCTTCCAGCAAACGAATTTATTTTTAAAAATTCTTAAACCTACCTCAATGTACATATTTTCCACTAAAAAAAACTGGGATCCAATCGAAACATTAGTTTTCGAGACAAAAATTCCCAAAGTTTACCTGTTTTTCTCGCCGTCTACTCAGGTACCTTCCCTTAATACGTCAATTCTTTTTGGCCAATTTAGGCCGTGAAAATCGCTCAATCGTTTCTACGTATTCTTATTAGATATTCAACATCTCAATTTGCAAAAAAGGCTATGGAGAGTGATTAAAATCAAGAAACAAAAGTGAAGAAGGAAAATAACGTTGCGTTCCAACGATGCAAATTTCAGCGTCATGAAAAATAAGTGTTCCCCTCAAGTGGCGCTGTTGTAGATCGCGTTCCATCTACCGGGCGCGGCGACAACTACAATTCTAAGGTGTCTTAAAATAACCTCACATTTTCATGTATTGATAAAACGTATTATTCATTTGAAAAGGACGAATATTTTTATTTCAATATAAGGTACAAACATTGAGGTTATGTGCGGAACACAATATCGATATTTTGACGAAAATTTCAGTAACATTTTGGCATAATTGCGGACTAATTTCATTAACGGTGCGTCCAATTGCTCCTTGAGGTCCGGAATGGTCTGTGGATCATTGGCATACACCTGTCAGAAAAGCCCAAAGAAAATGGCGTCAAATCGCACGATCTTGCTCGCCAATTGACAGCGCCGCGGCGCGAGATAACACGACCATGAAACTTCGTCAACAATGCAACAAATAACAATTTCCATGCGTTGCTCGGTCGTGTTATTCTCCATGACTTAACCTCAATACTTCCTGATGCCAGTTGTCAAAGATTAGTACTCTATTTTCGCCACCAGAAGAATGGCGCGCAATTTAAAATGTCAGGTCATTTTGTGACACTCTTTAGTACGAATACATATGATTGAATATAATCTTCGTTAGGCTAAAAAAAGTTGTACAACCATATATGAATCCTTTCCATCCACGTTCGTGCAGGGATTTTATTAAAATGGTATATTATTGATATATACATAGAACATCCGGGGTTACCGATCATTTCGCACTCGACGACGAGCATGCCCTCTATTTGGCCCGACGTATCGTGAAAAATCTGAACGCGAAGAGCCTCCCGGACGTGACGATAGACAGAGACTTCCAGGAGCCGGTGTATCCGATTGACGAAGTTTACGGAATCGTCGGTGGCAATCTGAAGAAGTCGTTCGACGTAAAAGAAGTCATCGCGAGAGTGGTCGACGGCTCGAGATTCCACGAATTCAAGGCAGAATACGGCGAGACGTTGGTCACGGGCTTTGCGAGAATTCACGGCTATCCTGTGGGCATCGTTGCCAATAACGGGGTCATCTTCTCCGAGAGTGCCCTCAAGGGAGCACACTTTGTTCAGTTGTGCGCACAGCGGAAGATTCCGCTCGTTTTCCTTCAAAATATCACAGGTTCGTTCGGAGATTCGTGCCTGCATGTGATGGTTCTGTCGCCACTGCTCTGCTCTGTGCATTTTGGCATGTCTGACTATACGTTGTAGCAAAGCGCACCTCTCTTCTACCCTTGTAACTATTTCGTTTAAAAAATCTGAACTAATTCATGAACCGCGACCTTCCTCGAACGGAGTGCGAATCCCCGCAATCTCACTCAATGATGTGCAAGCTACGGAACCCTAATTCAACGAACGTTAAAGTAACGCACCCAACTGCTTTATTTTTCCTTCGTCAAGGGTTCATGGTCGGGAAGGACGCGGAGGCTGGAGGGATAGCGAAGAACGGAGCAAAAATGGTAACGGCCGTGGCATGCGCCGAAGTACCGAAGATCACGGTTATCATTGGAGGTTCTCACGGAGCTGGAAATTACGGTTCGATAGACGTCATTCACTGCATTCATTCCTCACCATCGTTCTTTTCCACTTAGAGACCTCTCTCTCTCTCTCTCTCTCTCTTGCTGGTTGAATTTGGTTTGGTTGATTTGGGTTATGTTCACGAAAGATTGTCCTTACAGGAATGTGCGGCAGAGCTTACTCCCCGAGGTTCCTCTACGCCTGGCCAAATTCCAGAATATCCGTAATGGGGGGTGAACAGGCAGCCAGTGTGCTGGCCCAAATCGCCCGGGACCAAAGGACGCGCAGTGGCGAAGAATGGACACAAGAGGAGGAGGAAAAGTTGAAGAATCCCATAATCCAGCAGTTCGAGCACGAGGGCAGTCCTTTCTATTCCAGCGCGAGGTAAAGACGGACTTTATTGCGGTGAACACTCCGGTTCTGCTGTGACTGCAAAAACAGTCTTTTTATTTATCTTCCTTTCGTTTCTCACTCTTCCAGACTTTGGGACGATGGGGTCATCGACCCCGCGGACACGAGACGCGTCATCGGTCTCAGCTTGGCCGCGTCCTTGAATGCCCCCATACCGGAAAGTAAATTCGGAGTTTTCCGAATGTGAATCCGGTCGGGCGTCGCTTAATTTTGTACAATTTTTTTTCTCGGCATTCCAAAGATTTTGATAAATATATTTTTTCAAGTGTTATAGCCCCGAGTCCTTACGCGGCGCCCGGCGCGCTATTATCTGTGAATGCACTCTTTCACACGCGAGCCCGGCCCGCGCGGGTTAGATGGTCCGTTACGCGGGTCACAGGTGGAATCGAGCGGGAGGGAGAGTGGCTTGGCTGGAGTAACAAACGCGACGCGCACGACTATGATAATATGAAAATATATGTTTAATATTAGTATGCGCGAATACAGTTCTCGCGACGTGGTCGGGGCTCGCGGTACCCCGGCTCGCTTGCCGCGGAATCGGTTGCTCTCTCTCTCGTAGAGCCGTTACGCGGCGCGCTCCAGTACCTCGCAGTTCGATACCTCGAGGGAGAAGAACCATCCTTCTCGCCAACTCCCGATCCTCGGACTTCCTAACGCCCCCCCTTCGCGTCGCTCACATTCTCTCGCTTCTGTTTCCTCGCGTTCCGCAGCGCGCGAGGTTTGAACATTGGGTTTGCGCGCGCGCTGCTGTTACACTCGACCATCCTGCTCCGTTGCTCGTCCTCGGGCAACTGGGGTGAGCACGTAGTCCCGGAGAGCCGCGGGTGCGCGCCGCAGGCGCGTCGGTCGTGTGTCACTCTCGGTGATATTCTCGGCATCGTCCGCTGGAGTCGATGGCGCGTCGTCGCCCGACGACTCGTCGGTCGTGGTATCGTCATCGCGATGAGGGCGCCAGCCACGCAGCTGGCTCGCGTGGGCCGTGCGAGTGTACCGCCGTCCCTCATGACCCGTGGTCTCCACCACCCGATAGGTCTCGCCCGGAAGCTTCGCGGCGATGGCTAGCGGTCCGCGATACCGCGGCTGTAGCTTCCTACTGTCCTGGGTGTTTTCTTTGGCCGCCGCCACGAATACGAGGTCGCCGATGGCGTATTCGGGGTTGCGGATTCGGTTTCGCTCGTACCGTGCCTTCATTCGCTGTTGGGCTTCTTGGATGCTGGCTCTGGCCTCGTGACGGAGTTCGTGTGGGGGCGTGTACTGCTCCCTCGCGTTCACGGCGATCCGTACGTGGCCGTCGTCTCGGCGGGCCGTGTACCCGTACAGCAGCTCGAAGGGACTTCGCTGGGTGGACGCGTTCGGGCTGTCATTTAGATCCCTCTGGACTTTCTCGAGGCGTCGATCCCAGTCTCTTCCTTCCGAGTCCTCGAGGCTGGTCTGCAGGGCTGCCGTCAGGGTACTGTTGACTCGTTCGACCAACCCGTTAGCCCGCGGATGTCGAGGGGAGGTCAGCGTGTGCCGTATGCCATGGCGTGCGCAGAACTCCTCGAATGCCTTGGCAGTGTAGCAAGTACCCCGATCGCTGACGATCCGCTCGGGGGCTCCGAAGTTGCCCACCAATCTTTCCAGCGTGCGCAGTACCCCGCGGGTCTTGGTGTCTCGCACGGCCTGCAGGACCACAAACTTCGTCAGTGAATCCACGATAACGAGGGCATATTTGTTCCCGGATGACGACGTCACGAAAGGACCCAGATGATCGATATGGATGAGCCCAAAGGGCCGATCTCCTGGCGGAATTGGGTGCAGGGCGCCCGCTGGCCTACCCCGCTTGGCCTTCGCTAGTATGCATTGCAGACAGGCCTGTAGATGAGCTCTCGTGTACCGTCGCATGCCTGTAAAATAGTAATGCTGCGCCAGCATCGCGCAGGTGCGGTCCCTCCCTTGGTGACTCCGCTGATCGTGGTACCGCACGAGCAAACTTTTGCGCATCGCCCGTGGTACAACGAGGAGGTTACGACCGCTTCGCTGTTTATAGATGATCCCCCCTTCCAGGACGTATTGGCGGACTTTCTCCCTCTCCGAGGCGGTCCTCTGGGCTTCCGGTGTGGTCAGGATCCGATATTTTTCCCGCAGTTCCGGATCCGCTCGCTGGTACAAACTCACCTCCTCCGTGTCGGTGATAAACGTTTGCATGACCCCTTCTCCGTCTGAAGACCCTCGAGACTGCTCGTCGGGCACCGGGGCTCGACTCAGGGCATCCACGTGACCCATTCGCTCCCCGGGTCGGTGCTCGATCTCGTAGTCGAATTCAGTGAGAACGTCCACCCATCTCACCATTTGGGGATTGGTGGTTCTCGCCGTGCTAATGTGCACCAGGGCTTGGCAGTCGGTTACGATTTTAAACGGCACGTTCAACAACAATGGCCGCAACCGGCCAACGGCCCAGATGATGGCCAAGAGTTCGAGCTTACTCGAGTGATAATTACGTTCTGGATCACTCGTGCGTCGGCTAAGAGCGTACGTTAACCGCCACTGACCCTGGTCATCCTTCTGCAACAGTACTGCGCCTAATCCCTCAGCGCTAGCGTCGGTGTGCAGTTGCGTCTCTCGCGATGGCTCGAACGGTCGTAGAGCGGGCTTGCTCGAAAGGGCCTCTTTCAACTGGTGCAAGGATCTCCGATGTTCCTCCGTCCACTCGTACTCCGTGTCCTTCTTCAGGAGCGCATGTAGGGGAGTCGCCATTCGCGCGAAATGTGGAACGAACCGCCTGAAAAAACTTGCCATCCCTAAGAACCGACGCAGCTCGGTGGGATTCCTCGGCGTGGGGTACTCCGTGATGGCGCGTACTTTGGCGGACCCGGGCTCGATGCCTCGCTCGCCGATCTCGTACCCCAGGTATGTGACTCGCCTCTGCAGGAACCGGCACTTGCTCAATTTTATGGTGAAACCCGCTCCTCGCAGTGCCTGCAGCGTTTGTATGAGTCTCGTCCGTAGGTCAGGCCAGTCTCGACCTGGAATGAATATATCGTCTAAGTAATACAATACGACGCTATCTCGCAAGGGTCCGAGTGCCCGCTGCATGGCCTTCGAGAAAAACGCCGGGCCGTTCATAAGTCCGAAGACCATTCGCGTGAATTCGGCGGTCTCATCCGGCGTGATAATGGCTGTTTTGGGCATCGCGTCCTCGGACATCGGGATCTGAAGGTACCCGTGCGCCAGGTCCAACGTGATGAATAGGCAGTTACTTCCGATCAAGGCCAAATGATCATCCAGATTTGGTAGAGGGAAATGGACCCTCTCCGTTTGGCTGTTCAAACGGCGAAAGTCGACCACCATCCTCGACGTGCCGTCCTTTTTGGTCACCAGGAGAACCGGGCTAGCGTACGGGGAACTCGTGTCCTTCGCGATACCAGCCTGACGCCATTCAGCCAAGATCCGACGCAGTTCGGCGCGCTCCCGCTCGCTCGCTCTGTACGGCTTGGAGCTCACAGGACGCGCGTTCGGCTTCTCCTGGATTTCCATTTCCACGTCCGTCGCCTTGCCCAGCTCCTCTAGACTCAACGCTACGCAGTCTCGATAATCGTTTAGCGTGGACACTAGCTCTCGTATTACCTCAATCGGCTGGTCACTGCCGACGTCCAGATCCGATTCCGTTATCGGCCTCCGGTTTCCTGGTACGCGGATCCAGGGCAGCGTTTCCGTCGACCCTTGCAGTAACCGTTGATTGGCCTGTATGCACTGCACCTCGCACCCCTCGTTGATGACTGCTAGTCGATGCTCTTCGGGCCCACAGACGACGTCGATGAGGCGGATCTCCGCCACTGGTAGCGCAGTCGACGTGGTTGCCTCCATTGTAGCTTCCACCTCTCCGCAGTTCTCCCCGCTTATTAAATGCCTCGCGTTCTCCTTGTACCCGAAGTGCAGCTCGTTGCCACTTTTCAGGTACTCCACGTACGGCTTTTCCGTAAAGGATCGGCCGATGATTGAGTCCACCTGCTGTGTGTCATCTGGCACCACCCGCAACAAGATGCCCGGCACCATCACCCCGTCTACGGTAATGTCCGCCTTGATCATTCCCGGAGAGGTCACTCGGTAGTGCGCCGGACCGAACGGCTTCAGCTCCGTGACCGTCGGGATTAACACGTGCCCGTCCAACAGTGTGCGCGTGGCTTTAATGGTGCACTCTGAGCTGCCTGGGTCGATCTGGGCCTGCACTTCTTTATCGCCTACCTTAATCGTCTTGAAGTATTTGTCGGCCACACTACTCACCCGGTCTTCGGTCAGAGAACGCACTTGAGCCACTGGTGGGGCTGCGATGCAGTTTTTCCGGGTGTGGCCCGTCCTTCCGCACTGTTGGCAATTCTCCAGCCGCCGAGGTTCAGTACACTCCCGTGCCAGGTGCCCGTATCCATCACAATTGTAGCACCTGGGCGCCCCTTCAATATTGCGAGACGGTAGACGAAGCGCCTCAGGTCGCCTGGCACCAGGCCGCGCGCGTTCGCCTGTGCCTTCTACCGACGGTCGACTCGAGACGAGAACGGGGCTACTCACGATTCGCGGTCGTTCCCGGGTGGGCATCCGCTGTGCTGTCGTCGTCCGTTCGACCCGCATGGCCAACGTTCGCTCGTTGTGGCCAAGGTCGTGGAGAAGCTCGTCCAGGCTGTAGTGCGGTCTCGACAGCAGCGACAGGCACAGCTCGCGCGACCACAGGCCGTTAAGGATTTGTTCCTTCGTATCCCTTAAGTCCAACCCTATCTCCATGCAATACCTCGCTTTTGCATGAAAATACGCATTGAGCTCCTCGTCCTTACCTTGTGACCGCTGTGTCATCTTCCGCCATTTGTGGGCTGTGCTCTCCATCGTGCAGAAGGTCTGCCTGAAGGCGACTTTGAAGAGCGACCAGGATCGCAGCGACGAGGCCCTGGCCTTAAACCAGTCCCGTGCACCGCCCTTGAGGTGCATCTTTCCAGCTTCTAGGGCGTAACTGTCCGGCCACTGATGACTGCTCTGCATTGCCTCCAAATTGTCTATCCAGTCACTGGCACTGGTTCCGCGACCGTCGCCCCGGAACTCCTCGATGTTTTTACTGAGGTCCGGTATCATCTGGAATAACGGCACGTCTGCGCGCGGCTGTGCGTTCAACGCCATCCGCGCCATTAGTCGACGCAACAGGTCTTCAGTTGCCTCAGCGTCGTGCAATGCCGCGCGGAACGTGTCGTCGAGGTCAGGTTGAGTCCGACGTTCGGGAGGCTTCGTGCCTTCTTCGGCGCGCCTCGCCTCGCTTCTCGTCGGCGACCCCCCACCCTGCGGCTCCACTGCCGTTGTGGCCCATTCTCCAATCCGATCGACGCCATCTTGCGCGCTGCGACCCAGCGACTCGCGTAGTCGCTGTCCGTTACCCGGCACGTGGTCCAGTTCGTCGCGCATGCGCGTGATTTCTCTACTCACGGCGTCCTCGGAGTTGTCGCCATCTTGGGTTGCCGCACGTGGTTCGTCGGAGGCCATGACCCGCCCCAACGTGGCCTCGTAATAGTCCTCGAAAGTGCGCGCACTCGCCATGCGCGCCACTCCACCCGCACTTGCACCTTTCGAATCCCACTTCTGAAATGTTATAGCCCCGAGTCCTTACGCGGCGCCCGGCGCGCTATTATCTGTGAATGCACTCTTTCACACGCGAGCCCGGCCCGCGCGGGTTAGATGGTCCGTTACGCGGGTCACAGGTGGAATCGAGCGGGAGGGAGAGTGGCTTGGCTGGAGTAACAAACGCGACGCGCACGACTATGATAATATGAAAATATATGTTTAATATTAGTATGCGCGAATACAGTTCTCGCGACGTGGTCGGGGCTCGCGGTACCCCGGCTCGCTTGCCGCGGAATCGGTTGCTCTCTCTCTCGTAGAGCCGTTACGCGGCGCGCTCCAGTACCTCGCAGTTCGATACCTCGAGGGAGAAGAACCATCCTTCTCGCCAACTCCCGATCCTCGGACTTCCTAACGCCCCCCCTTCGCGTCGCTCACATTCTCTCGCTTCTGTTTCC
The DNA here is from genome assembly GCA_951751655.1 of Ophion costatus. Classification (NCBI taxonomy): domain Eukaryota; kingdom Metazoa; phylum Arthropoda; class Insecta; order Hymenoptera; family Ichneumonidae; genus Ophion; species Ophion costatus. The sequence goes on from OX632358.1 coordinate 32,443,240, forward strand.
TCGCGTTCCGCAGCGCGCGAGGTTTGAACATTGGGTTTGCGCGCGCGCTGCTGTTACACAAGGATTATCCAGTGTGTACAAGGTCTGCCCGGAAAGTAATGAGATTGGTTTTCGTGAAAATCGTGAATTCACGCGAATCATGAATCAATGTTATCTCCACCGAGGTGCGAACCTTCTGGCGGAACACACTGCTGTCAAGTTAAAGTTTTTATCGTTGGAATGCAACGGAAATTCTTTTTGAATTTTTTTGGGACGTTGTATGAGTTCTCGCTGTTTTTCAATAGATGGTGTTACCAGTACTGCGTGCTTGTAGGTTGAGATGGTAACGCATCTGTAAAGAAGTACTATGAGCAAGCTTAGAATTCAGTGTACCATGTGTAGAAGTATGAAACCGGAATTTGCCTATAGATGGTGCTAGCCATCAGTTTAGGGACCGTATGACCGCTACTGCAGCGCCATTATTTCCATTTAACAGCTGACGAAGAATTTCAACACACAACCCAAGCTCTCTACACCGGTATATTTTTCTATAACCTCAAACATGTCGAGTTTTGTGTCTACGAACTACGATTTGCGGACAGCATTGGTTTTCTGTTATCATTTGAAGAAAACTGATGCAGAATGGCATCGAATGCTTGTCGAAGCTTACGGTGAACATGCTCTTGGTAAAACACAGTGTTTCGAGTGGTTCAAAAAATTCAAAAGTCGCCATTTTGACGTGAGAAACGAAGAGCGTGGGAAAACCACCGAAAAACTTCGCAGACAACGAATTGCAAGCCTTGTTGGATGAAGATGATATTCAAAGTCAACAAGAACTCGTGGATCAATTGAATGTGACGCAGAAAGCCGTCTCCATTCATTTTATCATTTTCAAACAGCAGACGTGTAATTTTTACAAAAAAATTCCGGTTTCATACTTCTACACCTGGTACGTTATTTCGCTGAAGTATGAACAACTTTTTTTTCCTTCATATTGCTAAACATGCTGGTTTTCGTGCTAAAAAGAGGATTTTCGGGGAATTGTACTGCGTTACTTTATTTTAAAAATCTGCAGCTCAAGAAAACGTTTGAAAGTATTAGGAATGATTGTTTAAATGAATCATGACAGTGTAACGGGTCGAAAAAGTGCTGATTTTCGCGATGGTTGAAATACGGTAGTCTGTCTGATTTTTTTAATGTCAAATCAAAGCACTCATGAAGAACAGAATATAAATTTTTAAATATTTATTTTAAGTTTTTTAAATATCTTTTTAACGGTTGAAAATGTCTTCGAAAAAGAGGAGTCCTCACGGTGTACACGGTTGTGGCGGTAAATATTATCGGAAACAAAATTTGTAAAAATATAATTAATCATTATGAAAGCTGCTATCTTGCGATGGACGTTATTTTTAAATCAATATTAACAAAATTTACACTGATGATTCCTCAACTGAAGCATTAATTTTCACGAAAAAGACACCGAGAACTTATTCAACATCCCAATAGTTCCTCATTTTCATCACTATCCGGAATCTTTTCTTACAGATGTAAGCTGAAGATCTCTAGCGAGGATCCTGAAAAACGTTCAAGTGTTTTCGGAGGGCTAAATGTGCAAATTGAGCTATGAAACTTTCGTTGCGTTCCAACGATGCAAACTTCAATATCATCGCTGCCAACGGTTCTCCCACTCGTTGAAACGATGAATGAAATCATTAACTGTTAAGCTGCTAGGCATGCCCTCAACAGCTTCCTGCAACAGTGCCGAAATGGTTCTCCTTCAAGTACGATTTCAATCTCCGGAACAAAAAGAAATTGCATGGGCCAAATTCGGCCTTGGCAGGGAACGAGCGAAGAATTACCGGCAAAAAATCATTATTTTTATCAAGCAACGTGTCCAAAATGTTCCGCATTTAAACGGGCAGTATTTTCCCATGAAGACATGTGCGTTGCGCATTTGCCGTTTGCCGAAAATTCTTCGCAAACAATTGCCTCAATGAGAATTTCTCTAATGGAATTTCCCGATATAATTATTTCCCGAATGAACAATTTCTCGTACACAATATCCCGAATGGACGATTTCCCGAATGGCTTTGACTTTTTATTATGTTGGTTTGGATTGTCCAGTCGGGAAACTGTCCATTCGGGGAACTGTCCATTCGCGATATTGTATTCAAGAAATTGTTCATTTTGGAAATTGTTTAATTGGTAAATCCTTTTCGGGGTCTTATTGGCATAATCGTATTTGAGAAATTGTTCGTTCGGGCAATTGTTATCGATAAATTGTATTCGGGAAATTGTCATTTGGGCAATTATTTTTCGATATACTTGCCGCAAAGCCACATTTGCAGCATCACGTTAGAAAGTTTTAAATCGAAAACCGAAAGTTTTTAATCTCTAATAACTCGTCCAACATGAGTCTATTTATATCTACACGCAATATCGAAAATTGAAGATTTCTCAGGTCGTCGAATAACGTAGTGCACGTCCCTCACTTTCTTGTTATTGTTAACTGCCTCACTTTATTACCAGTTATCTTACAGGCGCGTGAGTCGATCCTCAGGTGCACGAAGGAAACGCGCGAATCAGCGATACACGATTAAAAATAAGCGATAGTCGATCGAGTTATTAGTATTGCGCTCGTGTGTCTCGCGTGTGTTAATTGTTACGCATATCTCGTACGACTAGGTCCTCGAATCTCTCCGCCCGCAAAGGCCATTTTTCTCGCTCGAAAAAAACAACAATTTACTTTATAGAAAAAATATGGCGGTCGCAGTGCGCAGAGATCCTCGAATGTCTGCAGAATTCCCTCCGTTGTATTAAGATAGCGCGAATCTTGTCGGGGTCATTCGTTCGCTCGGTGCTTATTTTCAGTACCTTTATCGAGCACTCGTTACAAGGGTCAATATTTTTTTTTTTATAGCTCTTTAAACGTATTGGCTTTCCGCAACTGCCGCTTCTTGCGAATTTATTTTCATTCATTTTGGTATCACATAAGCGGTTCGAAGTTGTGGCCTTTTGCTTTTTTCTTCTTGTGGTGAAGTCCGTGTTGTTTAGCGCAACTTTTCGGGGGTTACAAGTAGGCTAGCAGGCAGAGGAAGGCGAAAAGGCAATTCCAGGTCGGATGCTGGTGACTCGGGCTGCTCGATCCACTCTTCGAAAACAATTCTTCCTTGTAAATGAAATGCTCTCTGATCTCCTCGCCGATGACCGATCGCTCGTTTGTCCGGTTCTTTCCTTTCCTGATGAATTCCGACCGGGCTGCAAAGCGTACATTGTGTTCAGTGAATAGACGGGGCAGAGGTAAACAATTGATGGTGATTTGATCGTTACTAAAAAATACTCCAAAGTACTCAAAGTACTCGAAAGCACTCAAAGTACTCGAAAGCACTCAAAGTACTCGAAAGCACTCAAAGTACTCGAAAGCACTCAAAGTACTCAAAAGTTGCGCATAAGTACGCAAAGTACTCAAAGGACTCAAAAGTTGCGCATAAGTACGCAAAGTACTCAAAGGACTCAAAAATTACTCAAAGTACCTAAAAGTTGCTCAAAGTACTCAAAAGTTGCGCATAAGTACGCAAATGACTCAAAAGTTACTCAAAGTGCCTAAAAGTTGTTCAAAGTGCTCAAAAGTCACCCAAAGTACTCAGAGTACTCAAAAGCACTCAGAGTGTTCAAAAGCTACTCACAAGTACTCGAGGTACTCAAGAGTTACTCAAAGTACTAAAAAGTTACTCAATCGTGCTCAGAGTACTCAAAAGTACTAAAAAAAACACTGTTTTGGTTATTTTTCATTCGGCAGAGGTAAAAAATGAATGGCGATTTGATCGTTACTCAAAAACACTGAAAAGTACGCAAAGTACTCGAAAGCACTCAAAGTACTCAAAAGTTGCGCATAAGTACTCAAAGGACTCAAAGTAATCAGCGTACTTGAAGGACTCAAAAGTTACTAAAAGTACTAATAACTTACCAAAAGTACCCAAAAGTACTCAGCGTACTCGATAGCACTCAAAGTGCTCAAAAGTTACCCACAAGTACTCAACGTACTAAAGTTACTCAAAAGTACTCAGAGTACTCAAAGGTACCAAAAAATACTGTTTTGGTTATTTTTCATTCGACTTGTTGGAATCAATGCTTAAACCATCCATTTGTGATCCAAGGTTAGCAACGCACCATTCGCGGAGTTTGAGAATGCACGCCTCGCTATGTTTTGAATCAACGGATGATGAACTCCACCGAGTATCACCGCCCTATTGTATTCGTAATTCGTATACCCTTTAGTATTTCGGGGTATACGAATTAGTAATTCGTATTCCTATACGAATACTAATTCGTATTTATTAGTATTGCCTACCTTGATCTGCTATTTCGTCACCCTGAAAATCGACTTTGATGAACGTCGACATCGTAACTTCGAATACTTTGTTCGTTTCGGGTCCGGACATCGATATGGCTCGTCTTTTTCTGCCAAATCCAATGTGGCCGTTGCTGCACTCGATCTGCAATAAAGAAATAAGACAATTTTTAATTTATTATCTTTATGATCTTAATTATCAACAATTGTCTACATGATAGTTTTCGATGTTTTTCTCAGTTATTCTTTCACAGTGTGCAGGACTTCGAGTGTCGCAATCGTGTTTCTTTCATGGCTAGGTCGAGTTTATCTTGAATTTGCAAAATGATCATCGGGTAGTTTATTTCTTTTTTGGTTACAGTTTTTTGTGGTAAATTGATTGGTCATTTTTTACACACGAATATCCGGTAGATGGTGGTTCACTAGTAACTGGATATCGACTGTGATAATGTCATTCGGTACCACTGTTTTTGACAAAAAAATGTTTAACTTTATAGAGGTTGAAGCGGTCCAGTTGAGTCAAATGACGGTTTATGAATTGATTTAATGAACCTCAAAAAAAACCATTGTATATAATTATTTTGTAGATGCTTATCTTTAATCAAATATATAATGAAATGGAAAAGTTATGAATTTTTATATTTTTTTTTATGTAAATGAGAAAAACTTTTATGTTACTACTCGAGACAGTACAACATTATCGATGATTATTATGAAAAACTGCGTCAGCGAATGTTTTATGCAATACAGAATGAAATGTTGAATTATTTATAATTATGCCTATTTGTATTCATGTCATGGGATTATTTATTATTACCATTAATTAGTATTGAGTATTGCCAGAATAAGGCAACTTCGCGGACATTGAGGTTGTGGCAGCAATGATATTCATTCGCCAGTCAAAGTTCGTAGTCTTTCATCAAACCTTGATGGTTCAATATTGAATATATATGGTTTATGGGCAAGATGGGGTTTTCTTCTAAATGTTTACAAAGGTTTAGTTTGCGTTAATCGGTTGTTAGAATTGGTTTATCTTGGTGCTAAACAGCCAGCAAAATTACATCACCCATAGCGTAAATGTCTTTCTAATCTAACCGCACGTGAAATTACATTAAACTATTTTTTATCTCCGGTGTTGGTGAAACAATTTCGAAAAATTCGTAAAGACTCAGTATACTCTAGACAACATATACTTCCCTTCAAATTTAATCTTGGATTGTGACTAACGCTCCAACCTCCTTAAATACATTTTTTTTGCTGGCTGAATCGTGTTTTATTCCGATTTCGTTCGCATGTTGCCCACACGGAGAGATTTTTTAAGTATTTTTTACGGTGAAATCTCCGTAAAAATTACATTAAAAATTTGAAACCGGTGACAAATGTGCACATAGTCAAAAATTGACACTAGCTTTTAATATTTTGCTTTCATTCATGTAAAAATTTAAGCAAGTAGCATAATTTTTTACATTTCTTTCAGTAAACATTCGGACACATTCTCATGTAGAATTTTAACAATGGGCTGCCTCAAAAATTCCAAGTTTCTACAGTAAAAATAACCTGGACAAACTTGAAATTTCTAAAATCCCTAGCGAAAAATTAATTCCCTATGATTAAATAAATACTCTATATACTGTATTTCTGAACATTTGTGTTCTTGATTGCTACTTATTTTAGCATATCATCTTTCCGTACCATTGTAGACGTCCTTTATCGAAGTTTCTTTTCACGTTTCTTTGTTTTCTTGCGTAGAACTGCGTAGAACACGTTAGACTGCATGAGACCACGAGGCTTTCTTGGCCCATGTTTCGTACTATAATGCGCATGCGCGGTACCGCTGTTGCTAAGCAACGCGGGTCGGCGTCGTTTGTGCTCGTCATACTGCGTCATACACAAGCACACTCTCACAGCTTGCGTTCACGTATACGCACGCTCGCACACAGAGCTCACGCGTACGGTCAGGCGACCTAGCCCTAACTGATTTTACTATAAAGAACGTAAAATTCCGGTGGACGCACGGAAAATTTCGGCTTCCTTTTTTAAGTTTTTATGGAAAACACGCAAATTTCTCAATGTTCCACTGAAAAATTTCATTTATACACGGAGAGAATTAAATGTTAAAAATTACCGTGCAGTAACGGTAACCAGATGACAACCCTGAAACTTCGCTTATTATTGTTGGGTAGAACACAGATTTTCACGAAAATAAAATAAAATTTCTTCTTCAGATAGAAAATTTTACCAGATTTTCTAGTAAATTTCGATGTGTAACAAAATACGCAAAACTTAAATTTGAAAAATATATAATATCAGCGAAATTTTACTGTGCATTTTAGTATTTTATGCCTTTCAGAAATGTCTATAAAAAAGTATCGTCTTTATAAAAGTTATTTTAAGATTTATTATAAAATTTAATGAATGTTATAGGAAAATGTATTGTGCTCTCGGTAAAAATTATCGTGCGCGCTTGGTTAAAATTATCGTGCGGTACGGTACGGGAATTTTGAGGCACTGCATTGTAAAAATTCCCCTTCATTCCTTTCACTTCAGAATGGTATGGTGGTGGGGGTAAGTAGGGGAGCGCGATTTCTTTATGGCACGATGGGACTTCCCACAAAAATTTCGTCTAAACTGCGTACATCGCCGGTTCAGTTTAGTCTGAAGCCTCAGTCGCATGCAGTGTCTCCTTGCGAGAAAGTCAAACGTAGCGATCGTGTTAAATGATGACGAAGTAATATGTGCGCAAATTAGTCACATCACTCGAGCCTACGATGGTACAAAATGTATTATAAATTAATGTTAGTATTAAACGAAAAATACATTCTAATGATTAAATTTGTCTCCTTATCCGTTTGTTGACTGTACCAATTTATATGGAAGAAAAAAATGTTCCCAACAAAAAACAAACAGCATTAATTTGTACCAATTTTTCAATAGTAAATAATATTCATTATTATTATGGTTATTGTTATTTCGGTTATTATTATGATAATTATAGCACCAGTTTTTGAAGAAAAAATACATTTTACTAAGGATTTCTTCAATCGAAGAATTTAAATTTTACCAGCCTTATAGGGAATTGTTTTTGAGGATTCGGCTTCGATCCGGCCAGTGAAGGTTATTCCAAAGTCAACAGTGGAATTAGAAGATGTTTACGTTTCGGCCCTCTGGTTCGGGTCCTCTTCAGGAATTTTATTTTTCTGTATATAATATGATACACATTTTGTCATAATAATGTTTTTACATTATTATGACAAAACAAACATTATTATGACAAAATGTGTAACATATTATATACAGAAAAATAAAATTTCTGAAGAGGACCCGCACCAGAGGGCCGAAACGTAAACATCTTCTAATTCCACTGTTGACTTTGGAATAACCTTCACTGGCCGGATCGAAGCCGAATCCTCAAAGCTATCTTGTCATCTACACGGCCGCACACATCTCTGACTCACTTATAGGGAATTTTTCTTCCGAGGTTGACGCAGGTAAATTTTACTGTGCAGCACAGTAAAAATAACGTACGGCGCGGTGGGTAATTTTTAACCGACAGTAGGTAAATTTTCGAACATACATGCTAAATTTTACTGTCTCCAATTTTTACCCTTCTTGTATAGTAAAATTTGAACTACGTATTTGAAATTTTCTGTAACGTGAGTTAAAAAAAACTTGACGCATACGAATTATTATGTTTTTCTCACTTTTCACCACATTGAAATATATCACGGTAATTTTTACCGTGAAATTCACCACAAAAATTACTTTTTAATTCTCTCCGTGTATTAGCACTTTTTTAACTTATTGTCGTAATCTTTACGTTTCATAAAATTTTACTATTCATTTCAGTAAAAATTCTGGAAAATATTTTAAATTTCTGTTACGCAAAAGTAAATTTTGATTTATTTCCATGGAAATTTATAATTTATTTCCTAAAAACCTGAAGAATTGCACATTTGTCACCGAGTTACTGTGATTTCACAGTAAAAATTACTTAAAAATTCTCTCCGTGCAGTACTAGATTTTGCAAATAAAAACTAAAAAAAAAACTAAAAAAAAGACTCACCCCTTGGCATTTGTCGAGACAGACGTTGACGGTGCCTCTGAATTGAACGTACGTACTCTCCGGAAACTTGAAAGCGCGGAATTTGGCCGTCAGAAAATCACCGTCCACCGTATTGAAGTTTTCGAAAAGATAGGGATCGACGGAACATCTGAAACGATCGATGGACCCTCGTTACAGGCCGAAAAATCCGTAGAAGTTATATTTTTCATTAATTTTGTTCACCGATCGCATACCCATTGAAAATGATCGTTTCTTCCTGACTCTTGGTGTCGGTGACTTGCATATAAGTGACGAGAAGACCATAAATCGGCGAGGATCGTTCGTCCAGGAATATTTCCATTTGCAACGGAGTTCCAGGACTCACGTTGAGCTCGCCTGTTACCAGAGTGCCACCCTGTCTCACGCCTACCCCTAAATTCGGTATCGGCGCCGATCCGGCGATTTCACCGATATCGACCGTCCTGCGAATCAATATTATCAACTTTGATAACGATATTAATTAAATCTTGGATGAAAGTTCTGATTCGACCGAGGTCTGGATTTTCTTTGAAATTTTTGTGACGGTGTTTGAGGAGCAATTCTGCTCGGACGGTATTGGATCTTGTTCGATTTAATATTAATTTTCTGAAGTACCGATTTATCGCCTTTGGCGCCGATTCCATTTATTTCGGCTTCACTTCGATCCATCAAAAATTCAAATATTCCAATGTTATCGTGACATCAATTCGCTGAATGTTTGAATTAAAAAGACTAAGTGTCGCTGAATTCTATCGGGCCGAATTCCGTTCTGTTTGGACCGAACCTAATTTACTCCGAAAAATTAATTAGGCCGACATCAAGGCAAGTAGGATTTAAAAAAGCGATTGATTTTTTTTATCTCAAGCATTGTGATGAAAAAAAATCAATACCTATGTGGTTCTAAGAAGTCGTTAAACGTGTTAAGGCGGGACACCGCTGTGACGGGTGAAAAAGCGATTTTTATCAGATTATACATATTCAAGAATGTGAAAAAAAATTTCAAGTTATAATATTGAAAGATGACCCCGTTACGAACGATTCAGTGAGAGCAGGTAACGTAACGATTTACGTATACTAAAACTGTCAATCGCATTTTTCTCGCAACGACTTTTCTCTACCTGGCCAGAATCATAACTGTGGCTATAATTGGTCGATTTTCAATTTAAAAAACCCAAAATTTCCGTAATTGCAGCAGCTATTGTTGGACATAGCCGTTTGTTTTTTAATTTAGTATTTTACAAGTCCCCAAATATAATAAAAATTCCGTCGAAATTACACTTTTTTGGACAGCCGCCACCTTGTGAAATTTTGTTTTTCGAAAAACGCCTACGTACGAGAACTACATCTGTATAGATTATAAAACCTTTTTATTTTTATTTGTCGGACCGACCATTGTCAAGTCATCGATCTGGCCGTTAGATCACATTTTTTAAACAGAGGCTGTATTACCCCTCAATAGCGTTGTTAATTTTTCATTTTTATATATAAAAATTTACACGAGATAAGTCCAATGTATGCCTAACGAAATAGCTTTTTTTCCAAATCGCAAATAAGTAATCTAGTAGACGAAAAAAAATCGGAAAACTACCTTTTTCGGCCTGTCAGTGGTGCCCTCCCTTAATGTATGGCAAATAAATCATTCTTACGACAAAGGAGCCCGCTTATGTAAACTTGCTCGAATTTGAAGTTTTTTACGCCTTAAACTGAAGAATAGTAAAGGAAAAATGTTTGGATACGATTCTTTGTAGAAATCTCGATTTGTTAATTACCATTTGTTAATTAATCCAGATCTATTTGTTAATCAGTCCAGAACGCTGTTGCCGACCAAGCAGCACTTTCCGTGCGTTCACGCTCTCTGGTACAACACTGCTACTTTCAACTGATGAGACTTATCACGTACGAACTTTTTTCAACGCATTTTCCAACTATTCTTTTTATTCTTTGAAGATTTTAAGCATTTACTAAGCATAGACATTTTAAGCATCCTTGAGCAATCTTAGAATAGATTGCATGCTTCATTAAATTTCAATTTCCGATTACCATCTCAAGATTACGGTAACAGTATGAAAATTAAAAAAGGACGTACTTCGCGACCTGATAGAACGCTGATTTGCTTCATATTACAAAACAACACCCCATAAATCCGAGTCTCCGACTGCGTCCTATGTCATCAGTCTTAAAAAAACGAATTCTAAAATCAACAACTTATCTTTGGAATCGGACATGGTCCTGCCACGCCACGCACCCCAGTCCGGTCGTGCCCAGGGTCAGATCCTACTACCAAACCACAGCCTCGGACCAGAGAAAAAATAAAAGTCTGAAAAAACTCTTGCAAGACGCCTCCCACTTGGGAGATTTTTTTCCCGTTCGATAAAATTCCACGGTGACGCGACCGAAACGCGGAAAGGTATCATCATTTATGAGATTGGTCATTTCATAGCTGCGCAGTTACATCGAAAGGAGAGACGAATATAATCATAAATCGTACGAGGGCCATCCACCGCGAAGTGAGTAATGCATTCGTGTGCTAATACGGGATTGCCGAGGCCGTTCCACATGGGGAATATGAAGAAGAAAAAAAAAACAGACATCACAGCATCGAGACACCTCTCGACGCGGCCACGTTAAACTGGAACGTTTTAATAAATCATAGTTTCGCGTGTCCCCGGGGAGCATGACGAATGGAGCGTTGCCGGTTTGCTTGAGAACCGGTGTCATAAAGTGCCGGTATATTTAACACTATGTCCTATACGCTTTGTATTTTATCGTCAACCTCGTTTCGTGTCCTGGCGTGCGTGAGAAATCATAGAAACGAACGCAAAAACAAACGCTCGGAAAAGTGTACCGTTCGAGGACGTATCGGTCATCGTGACATACGGCTAACCTGAATCGGCTGTGAGATCGCGGATAAACAAGCCACGCTTCTATAGCCCCGTTGTCCTGATCGCGACGGAAAGATATTTTTCTCGGGAGAATAACAGAGGTGGCTTTTCGTTTGCAGCGTGTTGCAACAGCGAAATAGTCGCGTGATAGAAATTCACAGGCGCGCGGTTGCCTACTCGTGAAAATAACTAGCGATGACGGGATAGCAATATTGAAGTCGACCTGAACGTGGTAAAAAATAATGTCCATATGTCAGTTTACAGCTGCGCGATAAAGCTATTTTTGATTAATTAAGGCATTAGGCCACAGTGACGGGTATAAAATCATGTGTGAATTTAACAATTTTTCTTCGTATGAAAAAGTGATGCACTTATAAAAGTAATTACACATCTATTTAGTATGAATATCAAGCTGTTGGAAAAAATATATATTTTTTTCAATGTACAAAATGGTCGACAACTAATATTTATATTTATTTTTATTTATATACTAATATTTTCTTTTGTTATTTTTTTTAGGCGCTCCGTGGCGTGACATTTAGCATCCACAATTTTTAACCTAGAATAAAAAACAAAAATTCTTGTCAATCTACATTAGAATACATAGAGAAGTACGTATGGAATTTAAAAAATAATGTTTTATTCAAAAGTTGTACGTCTTTGAACTTAAGCATGTTGTGTCCAAAATTGAAGATGGTGACAAAATTTTAAAAATTTGGTACGTCATTATGTAAAACATTTGAAAGATTGCGTAAAAATTTCACGACGATTAGGAAGCCGGCTGCTGAGAAATTAGAATTCACAAATTACACGCAGCCTTATGGAAACTGACGTAAGTTTGCAATTATTATTTTTTTGTTATAAAAAATGATGCCAAAAATACAAGAAAAAACACACTTGAGGAAAAACGTATAAAAATATAGCGGCAACGTTGCATAGACCGAAAGCAGCGGGAAATTTAAATACTCATTTTCGTTCACGGACGACGTCGTTTCTTGCATCATAAAGCCACTTTTGTTTTTGATATATTTGAAATAAAAAAACGATCATTGATAAATATTTTTTCTATTTCTTGATAACAAATTGCAAAGTTTGCTATTTGCTAATAGAATTGCAAAGTTACTTCAGTTTCCATAAAGCTGCGAGTAATTTGAGAATACTAATTTCTCAGTAGCCAACTTCCTAATCGTCGTGAAATTTTTACACAACCTTTCAAATGTTTTACATAATGACCTATCAAATTTTTAAAATTTTATTACCATTTTCAATTTTGGACACAACATCATTAAGAAAGGAATTTTCGGTGAAAAATTTCTTTATAACTGCTTATAAACTGCTCATAAAATGAAAAGTTTTTGATTAATGAGAAATTCCGTACATACTTCTCTGCGAAATGCAATTAGGACATACATAACTTTTAAATTTGAAGTCAATTGAGTGAAAATTGTTGAAGTTATTCGAGTAGACGGCTATATTTTGTTTCGAGTAGACGGCTATATTTTGTACATCGAAAAAAAACATTTCTAACAGCTTGATATTCATACTAAAGAGATGTGCAATTAATTTTATGAGTGAATCACTTTTTGATACGAAAAAAAATTGTGAAATTCGCACATGACTATATACCCGTTACTGTGGCCTAAGGCCTTAAGGTCACGCGTTACAAGCTCACCACTTCGAAATTTTGAACCCAAATTTCGACCAAATGATACAATCAATTCAGATTAAATGTATCGTGTACGTGCGATATTGTTGCACAAAGAACCTGACAGTCGACATTTTTCCAAATTTTGAAGAAAAGAAAACTTTAAAGATTGTAGGTACGATAGGATGAATTGTGAATTATTGGGTCTTAAATTAGTTCTCGCCCTGTTTCGTCTTTATCAGCGCTTAAAAAAAAAAACAAATACAGACTTAAGGAACAAAGTAATCTTCTTCACTTTCTACACATTTGTGCCATCTTTCGGGCATTGCCGAATTCGAGATCGAAAAAATTCCACCGTTTTTGACTCGATGAATTCATGTATGCTTTTCCTAACCTCGTCGACCGTTTCGAATCGGGGATCCGCCAAATGGCGTTGGAGGGGGAAGTACCTTTACGACATTCGGAAATCGTCCTTTCTTTGTTGGTAAATGTTATTGGAACATCATAAGAATATGATTGAAACGAAATTCAAAGTATTTCTGATGTTATAGCATGTGAAAGTGATTCGTCTACGCTTGACGGCGGCGGGAACCGTAGGCGTAGTTTGGCGTGACGACGCTTATAGGTTAGTACTCTAGTGAAGCTAGTGAATCAGTAATTAAGAGGTGTTATTGCGAACGATGCAAATTCTGGAAAAAGTAGCAGGCTAATAAAGAATATCGCGACTACTTACGGGCAGTTACTGAAATCCTTGAATTATCATTTATCGAATACTTTAGAAGCGTTTTTCTCGGAACCGTATTTTCTAAATTGGTGTAAGTAACCGATAACTCAAAAAATAACCGACCGAACCCGTTCATATTTTACGGAAATTTTTATTCCGATATCATTTTGTACTCGAACCTATATAAGTTTTTCAAAATCGACGGGTTACACCTGATTGAATTTTTAAAAATATTGTGCTTTAGTTTACGCCGGGTTTTTAAAATATAACATTTAAAAAATATACTCTACTAAAAATATACGCGTTTTTCTCAAAATGACTTTTTTAAATCGATAACCACGGTATCTAAAAAATCACTGGACTGATCAACTTCAAATTTTACGAGCTCCTTTCACATATCAAAAAGCAGTGCGTGAACGAGACTTTTTTTATGCATAGTTTTTTTTATCAACGAAAATAGAACGTTTTTTTTTTTCAGAAAAAAAATCGATACGTTCACTGCGGACTGTGGCCATTTTTTCAAAAATCAATATTTTATTAAATCCTTCGTTCTAGCTCATGGCGATTTAATGCAAAAACTAAATGCGTTTCATTTTTTTATTTCGGATGATTGGTTTCCGAGCAGTCTGCGGTCGGCACAAACCATCGTATCTACCACATTTATAAATATTTTTCAATACAAAGATTGTAAAAGATACTTAAAACCATACTCTTCAGTGGAAACAAAATGGAAAACATGCACACGTTTTCCCAACAAAAGTTCACGAAAATTTCTCTCCTTTCCGGCCACGAGCTGGGTGAAACCCGTTAAAAAGTGTCTTATTATTGCCAAATACTTCAAAGCCGTTATATGAAATTGAAAACTATTTTTTCGAAGCATGTTACATTTTTTTCACATTTTATTAAATTAATTTTAACTAAATATAATATTTTCATTGAATTGTTTGTCACATTTTTGGTAGACGCATACCGTACAAATGTGAATGATAACGAAGAATTCACCGTTTCCTTCTAGATCAATACACTAAAAGTTAGAGCTTACGTCTTGTAAAGAGCTCACGTTTAATTGTCTTGTAAAAAGAGAATACACTGTAAAAGTGAAAACTACTAACAAATAACACCCCAAGTTTCAAAATTGTAAAAGAAACCATCCTCAAAAAAAATTGACTTATTATCGCCTGCTTAAAGTTATTTCCCCTTGACGCCCCTGCTTCGTTTAACAACACCATACAATAAAAACTGTGTCCAGCCGTATCAGCAATAAGAACGTAGTCAGTAATCCAAATAAGCAATATAGAAACTCTTTACACTTGGTAATATAGAATCACCGATAAATTTCTTTTCGCAACACTCCTCGGATTGCCAATTCGGTAATGGGGTATTTGACTATATTAAAAATATGGGCCATTCTCTTGTCATCCTAAAAAAAATAGTGTTTAAAAAGCATTTTTCTTCATTTTATCGAAAAAGTATAGACTATTTTCGTCTATGTCAATTTTTAAATTAGACAAATTTGAACGTTTGGTCACGTGAACGAAAACGCTCCAGGATTGGTTCGATCTCTAATGACGTCACAAGCCTGTAAATAGATTGTCATTACGAGTCCTGTGACGAGTAATGAGTGATTTTCTAGTTTTTTTCAGGATATTTCCCGCCTTATTCTGTTCATTCATAGTTGCTCGTAGTAATAGTTACCATATTATCAACTTTTAGATGAGACTGGAGAGGAAGTGTAAGTCCTAGCAATCTAGTAATGGAGGTATATGTCCTTTACCTTGTTCACTGGCATGTGACGTCACAAACATCACGTGACTACATATCTGACAGCGGGAATGTTTTGGCGGTCTGGTTGAATATTTAAATTGTATCGCAGATTTATATCGTAAATACTGACATTTACGAAGATAAAAAAGTATTGTGAGCATAATATAAAATAATGAACCATTTAAGATGATTTCCGTACAAAAGTCAAATACCCTATTCACGCCCCGAGCTGTCCGTTCGATTGAACGTCACAGCAGCGAAGCACATTGGAATGTACTCTACTCCATCCAGTCACAGAATGTGAGCCAAAAACTGGCGCTGCAGAACGTTGCAAATGAAATGGTACCCCGAGTCCATACGCAGGATCAGTCCTGGACTTGCCAATAGGCCGTATAGGCAGCTGCCTAGGAAGGGCAGACTTTAGGGGGGCGGATTTTAGAGGCACCTAAAAAGGTCTAAGTAAATACAAGTGATTAAGATGGGAGCGGCACTAAGCACAAGTGGCCTATACTCACGGGGCCTTCTCACTTTAGACGCTATAAACG
Organism: Ophion costatus; assembly: GCA_951751655.1. Lineage (NCBI taxonomy): Eukaryota > Metazoa > Arthropoda > Insecta > Hymenoptera > Ichneumonidae > Ophion > Ophion costatus. The sequence continues at coordinate 32,459,211 of OX632358.1, forward strand.
CTATCTTCATGAATTTTTTCGATAGGTTTATATTGTAGATGTTGATGTAAAAGTTGTTACACTTAATAAATACACTTTCGACATACATAATACAAATTTATTTATTTATTCAAGTGACTGTTTATAGACGAAAATGGTAGTTGAAAAAATTTCCTAAAACAATTGCATATAGGTCTGCGCTGTTGATGAAATCTCGGAGATGGATCGTCCGAAACAAAAAAATCAAACGGTTTTAGATTCAATATTTTAATGGCTATAGCGTATATCATACGATTTTTGATATATGCAAAAAAAACAAAATGGCGGACATTTTTCGAAAAACAAAAACGTATTTTTTTCACCGTTTTTGGCAAAAAAAATAGTAAATATCAAAATTTAAAAAAAGCCTTGATATGCGCTATAGCCATAGCTGTAAAGAATATTTGGTTAAAATTTCATAACGATCGGTTCGGTAGTTTCGAAGATTTTATCAACAAGCCGTTGAAAAACGTTGTTTAGACAAAAACGCGTTTAACCCTTAACAGTCATCGGGGGTTGAATCAACCCCAGCCGTTTTTCGACATTTATTTCGAATTTTTTTTTATATTAAAAATCACACGACCTGAAAGTAATCGGTATGGTCTTATACACAAGGGTTGAAAATGCATTGTAGTATTTTTTTCAATTTTTCAATTATTTATCACTCTCCAAAGTTCCCGTGAAAGAAATTAGGAGGGCAGCCATAAAAAAAATCGGGGCCCATGAGGGTTTGAATATGAATTCCCTACTGGGGCTTTCCACTACACAATCGGACTAGGCCCCGACAATAAAACAACAGGGTTGGGTAATTTATTCAAAAAACGTCGTAGCGAGGAAAATGGTAAAGGGCTCAGACGGGATTCATCGGGGCAGTGGTTGATACAGGGCATACAATATATTCTCAAAGTTATTTTTAACAATTTCTAGTTTTTAGATTTACTTCCATAGATGTGATATATTTAAAGTTTAAGGTATCGATAAAACACTAGGTTAGGTAACTTAAAATAAACATACACATGGAATTTTACTATAAATGAATGTATTCTATAAACATTCCGAATGCTTGGAAAATAAATTTCGCAATGCGAAAATAGTTAAAAAAAAATAATTCGTGGCTGCAGGAATGACAGCACATATGTACGTACAGCGCCGTTTGGTTGCTTCGACATTTTTAATTGAACTAATTCCCGTTCAGTGCTCGTGACGGGATAAACAACATCCACCGAATTTTTTGAGATAATAAGCCATTCGTAAACTTTAGATGACTTTGTTGGATACATGAATAAATTTGTTTTTTTTCCACACTTTTGCTTCAATGTACAAACATTCTTCAGACTCGTTACGTCCGAAAATGTTGTTAATCTCCGCGACGTATCCATTACGCAAAAGCACAACGTTATCTGGCGCTCTCGTACCAATAAATGTGGAATGATTAAAAACAAATTTTTTTACAATCACTTCTCCATTTTCGAGATACTTCTGACCAATCTCGCTTCATATATATCCACCAATAAAGCTGATAATTATAGGGCAGTAATAGGGTTGCTTCATGGCTCCGCTCGGGTTCTATTGAGGCAACCAGTCGGGCCCTGATTCATAAGCCTCTTTAGGCCCTCGTCGACAAAGTGTGCCCGGCCTCCAAGGGACCTGGTCGGGTGCCATGTTAGAACCCTTGCAGAGTAAGAGGAAAACAATCGGGGCCTAGTCAAAGCCCTGGCTGAATTCTTTCACGGGTTGATTACACCCCCAATGATTATTACGTCACAATCTGGAGGTGTGACTGACAAGGGTTAAAGTTCGTTTGAGTTACATAAATACATAAAAAAGAATTTTTATGTATATCGAAAGTGTATTTATAAAGTGTAACAACTTTTGTATCAATATCTATAATATAAACCTATTAAAAAAATTGATAAAAATAATCCTCTTTTGAGCGTCTAAAGTGAAAAGACCCCCCAAGAAATATATAAATCCAGCACCGCGGATGACCGGAAGTTCTGCAGGTTCCGAAGAGCTCAAACTGTTTCGTGAACCGGTCGGAAAAATGAAGAGAATGAAGCGCAAGAGTGGATAATGATAAAGAGACGAAGAAGAGGAATGAGAAGAAGCGCAAACAGCCAAAGACCGTGAAAACGTCTTTGGAGGTGGTCCCTGCAGAAACGTGGATACACACACGCGTGCGTACAACCGATTAAGCGCATTGGTGCGAGGTTTGCTTACGCCATCGGTCAATTTAGCAAGTATCTCTCGAAGCGTATTAACCGCGAGCCCAACGACTTTGCCTACGTACTGTGTAGAGGAGTGAGCAAGCGGCGTTGGTGAAATTGTTGGCCGCGAGCCTCGTTAGGCTCGGCTCTCATGCGTGACGAGATGCCTCGTACGTGCGTCTACACATACACGCAATAGATGAACGCACCTTCATTCATTCGTCACACCGGTGATGCGTCTAGACAAATCGCTTAAAGACCCTTCGCAGTACCTAGATCGCGACGGGGCACATGTAGACGAAATGGACAGACCGACGATGATGGACTAAGCAGTTTCACTGACAATGAGGTTCCCATGACGACACAACTAAACCTCCGGTCTAATCACTTTGCTGACAAAGCTTCAGCCATGAGCAAGGCGGCATTTTGAAGCTCCTCGAGGCTCCGCGCAGGCTTCGCGAGCGAAATGGAACGATGAGGAAGCAATGCGGAAGTTTGTGATTTGGAAATTATCTGTGTATCTATTATCTATAATAGACCTATATATAACATAATAAACCTCTTATCGTTACTTTGTGGGTAGAGAGAATTATCGGGAGATCTTAAATTGCAAGCAACATTTTGTATTAAAAAACTCCTGGAAATTACGAGATTGAAGTTTGCGTCGTTGGAATGCAATGGAAATTAGATTTTGGCAAATCTTCGTTATGAAAATCCCTCAATCATCTTTTAAGGATGTTGAGTCCCTATGAAACATGTTAATGTTCATTGTTCAATAAACAGCTTCTTAATCGTCATGAAATTTTTACACGACCTCCCGAATACTTCATGTAAAAATATACCAAATTTTCAGAATTCTATCATCATTACTTCAACCTCCTTAAGGGTTGAAATAAAAAATGATAAGAAAATTCTGAAAATTTGATATGTTTTTGTATGAAGTATTTGAGAGGTCGTGTTAAAATTTCACGACGATTAGGAAGCTCGTTATTAAAAAATTAACATTTTGTTAAGAACAATTTTTAAAAGAAATAAAAAAAAATTATCAATAAAGTTCGTTTTGTTTCCATTGCTTTCAGTATATCGTAGATATCACAAAATTGAGAGGTCAAAAAAAAAATTTATTGCAAAGTTACATCAGTTTCCATAAGACAGCATTTAATTTGTGAATGTTAATTGTTCAATAACGAGCTTCCTAATTGTCGTGAAATTCTTACACGACCTCCGAAATACTTCATACAAAAACATACCAAATTTTCAGAATTTTATCATCAACCAGAATAAAAATCGGCAAATAATATTTTGTGAAATAAAAAAATGCGGAAATACAAACGTAAAAAAGATGTTGCGTTGCATTGCAACGAAGCAAACTTCAAAATCATTGGAAATTCAATCGCTCTTGAAAGAAAACTCTTCCAACCGTTTTACCAAAATTCAACCTGACGTGCATCACACACTGGTTTGGTATTTTTTTCGGCCAATCATAATTAATTGCAATGACAGTAGATCGTAAGTGAATTAGAGTTAGCAGGGTATTTTGAATTGTGAATATGCTACAGCGTAAAAAGATTTGAAGAAAAATGTATACACTCTTGAAAATCGTTCGCCGATTTTCGCAAAATTTAAGCCGAACATATAAGGTGTATATTATTTGAACTTTTTATATTACCTTTTAACTTTTACTATATTAACTTTTATATTACCTTATTATAGTTTTTTATAACTTTTATACTTATTATAACTTTTATATTAACTTATATAATTAAATATTATATTAACTTTTATATTAACCCCATTATTTTAACTTTTATATAGTTACAGGACGATAATCATATTTCTCAAAATTCAAACTCTCAAAATCTAAAGCCCCTCGCCGATTTTCACAAAAAGTCAATTAAAAAAAAATATATCGACATAAACTATTTTTTTAACGTCACGGGTCCAAAGAAGTTTTTCTTTTCTGAAAATGAAAACTCAAGCAAGAATTTACCGACGTATCCTAGAAACTGTAGAAGTTTTCGCATGTCCAAAAATATCCACACATACGCGTTTATTATAATCGTCACTTTTTTCACCATGCTGGGACATTCTCAACACATTTGCATCAAAATCTCGAAAGAAACGATGTCACGGAATCAAAGCTTCCTTTGCGAGGAAGCAATATGACCGCCTGTATGAGCACGGGTTTTCCACAGTTTCCCTGTGCCCTCGTGCAAACGCGATACCGTAGTGCATCGCGAAACGACACTTTGGGGGTCTTTCACGGCCGAAAGATATTGGTGACAAGCGTCAGGTAAAAGCAATGGGATCGTAAAAGCCAAAAAGTGCGTTAAAACGTAGGAATAAAAAAAAAATTCAGTCGGTAACCTTTGGAACGTCGTAACATCTTCAACTTACTCAGCTTCTTGAAATCCTGCGGGAAGAACGCTTCTCCTCGAGGCGGTATGGTTCAGTGATCTCGCCATGTCCGATTGGAGGAGGACTTCGGTGACGATACATTTGACCGTAAAGAGGGTCTTACTCGACGCCGAAGGTTCCTCGATCACGATGCGATGATAGTAAACTTTCTGACCCTACGTCCCAAACGTGTCAACCTTCAACTCATACAGCGATCAACTAAAAGCTTGTTCTTCAAAGCGTTTCGTTCCTACCGTCATTTTATTGACCACCCGGGCGATGCCGCACCTCGACATGTTTTTCTCGTCAAGGGCGAGTCTGAAGGTGGCGACGCCGTCGCTCAATGTGGGCTTGCATGCTTCGTCTAGAAAGCGAAGAGAAACGCGCAAATAAAGAAATTGTCCCGGGAAATAAAAGCAAATGGACAAAGCGTCGTTGGCCGTGGAGAACATTTATTATTAAGAAGTTGAGGGGATAAACGTGGAGATTAATGGGCCGCGGGGAGGTGCAAGGAGGCTGAGGATCGTTGGCACGGTAACCCAGGCGCCGCAGCATGTGGAACATGGAAAGCAGGCGCCATTAAGGCTGCACGGCTTAGCGTCGCTAAATGTGCCTTAGGGATATCAACTTCCTTTTCCCGACCCCTTGTCCGATCGTTTGGCTTTGATACGTACATCTACTCGCCTTTCATACCCGCACATATTCATATATGTATATACACACACCTACGCACAGCTGGATATAGAAATATATACGCTACAACCGAGCATTGCAAGGGCCTCGCTTCGAGCCAATTATAGGAATCATCCTTGTGAACACGGATAAAACTGCAACGCGCTGCAGAAATGAAAAATAATCGAGTCATCTCACCGCAAGTTTTTACGCTTTGGAGTGTACGAGATTATATGTGGGTGTGTGTGTATAAATACAGACATATGTGTGTATATATAAATACAAATATATATGCGAAAAAGTGATTTCGAAGACGTCAATTTCGAGGACCGATAGAAGTATCTATAATCACCATTATCTAAGCCCTGACCTCTTCAAAATCACCTCGATCGATAAAAGCATATTGTATGTTGAATATGCAAAATTGAAAAGTGAAATTTTGAAAAACTGTTCCCAAATCGGCCAAACGTGCTAATTGTCAACGTTACGTAGATATACAGACGCATATGTGTTATATGCGAAGTTCGACGTTTCAATGCAATGACCCATCGGATCCGTATACTAAAACGTCACGCTCGTACAATGAATTCTAATCGAGATTCTCCATTGGAATCCAATTTGGTTCCTGAAGGATTCCCACATTATCGAAAAAATCCGATACGATTCTTCATGGATCCCACTGCATTCTGAACGTTCATTCTCTAAACGTAATATAGAGATACACAAAATGGCTGGATCTTTAAACGATGTTCAATTAGATGACCCATTGGATCCCCGTACTGAAACGTCACGCTCGTAAGGTGAATTCTAATCGAGATTCCCCATTGGAATCCAATGTGATTCCTAAAGGATTCCCACATTATTGAAAAAAAATCGATACAATTCGCGATGGATCCCGCCGCATTCTGAACGTTGAATGCTCCAAACAAATTTTATAGACATACAAAATGACTGGATTTAAAATAATGTAAATCTTATCTTAAAAATCTTTAAATTGCTTAAAAGGCGTATCCCGAACATTGACTTGAATCACGTCACTAAAACCCCAGTTTAATTATAGTTTGTTATTTATTTTACTGCACTGCAGAGCGATTGAGCTAGGTCTCAACTTGTTTTAAACTCATGGAGGGTGTTGGCCAACGAGATTGATTTCTATCAACTTTTAATCTACTGATAATAAAGTAACGTTTTTGCTACGTACTTTACTACCACCCAATAACCTTCTGTTAATTAATTTGTCGCCAAATTAATTTTTCGCCATCACACGTCTGGTATCTGATCCAGTCGAATTCTATTTCTTTCAGTATTATATAGCGTTCAACCCCACGACGCAGTATGTATTTGAGTGATTTCGCATACATTCGAATTCAAGGGCCATCCTCACAAGCGTCTACCATCCCCATACTCGCAATGGACACCCCGATATCTTAAAAACCATCTTCAGATAAATGTCCCCATATGAATGACATTTGAAGGGTCGTTTTGAAACAGCCAGATGTGCTAATGGCCTGCTATAGATACATCGGGTTAAAAAAATCAAGATATATGTATGTGTAATAAGCACGGCTTACCTGGATAGTCCTTCAGTTGTTGTAGATATATCCTAGCGTCTGAACTACTCCTGACGATGTCCACCTCCATGAGGTCCTTGGAGCATCGCACCTCGCTGTCTACTGCAACAACGAAGTTTTTACGAAAAACCAGTTAGACTCGCGGAAAAAGAAGCTGCAAAAATCTTCAGTCCTACCACACTCTTGTCTATTGTCACGAGTAATCAAAAGACGGTCCATCCCTACTTCTCATTCACCATCTCAGATCGGCTTTGCCGACCTGATTCCCGACGCGAGTAGACCACTTTCAATTCGGTTTCTCTCAGGGAATATCTAGTCGGATCCAAACTAGAATGCCGTTTTTTTTTTCGAACGTCATCTACCGGAATGCCGTTCATCAGGATCCCAGCACACGTTCTGTCAGGGACCCTAGCTAACATAGAAGCATCAAATACTCCTACGAAAGTGGGTTCTGCGGAAGGATGTGCTGGAGTTTCCAACATGGTGTACAAGTGATCGTTGAATGTGTGCCGACCTTGAGACCAGAACGTTCGTCTCGCTCGTGTGCCAACTCACTTTTCTCTCGACGTCAGCCGAATGACGAGTAGATGCATACTTTCACCGCGTTCGAGCATACCAATATTGTCCGTGCCTCGAGCGAGTGTGCCTACCGAAGGGAATATTTCATGGGAAAAATATATCCCGCGGACAATCCAGCTCTCTGTTGTACTTTGTTGCAATAGAGCAGTCTCAACAGGCAGGAAACGAATGCACTTCCCGCTGCATGTACAAAGGTGATCGCCAATGGATCCGTAGTTTTGAAGTGTGGTCGTATGGCAGTTCAATGGCAGTTCATCGATATATGTGTGATAAAAGAAAAATGGCGAAAAGTGTTCAATGATGGGCTACGAAGGTTTGTCCATATGGAAGGGTGTTCGATACTCGGATAGGTGACCGCCTAGTCGTGCACTGCCAGGCTGCCCTCGACGATGTCAACTGATAATCAATTTGTTCCTACACCCCGAGGCTCGCAATCGAGCTTTTCTCTCGATCTCCTGTAAATCGGGAAGCGGCGCATGGCCATACCGACACGGGTTTTTTGCAGTTTCCCCGTGCCCTCGGGCGAATGCGATACCGTAGTGGGGGCTTGCGGCTGCGCGCGCAGTTGGACGAGGACGGTCGCGGCAATCTAACAGGATTCGCAAAAACCGCGGACATGCAATGGAATAATAATAATAATACTGGACTCTTGCTCTGGACGATGGAAGAAGAAAAAATGAGGAATACGACTGAGAAACTATGGCGGACGCAAAATGACACTGTGTATTTATAACACATGCCGGTACTTCGGAAAGTTTGCAATTCTTCCAGTCCGTGTTAACCATGAGCTCGAAAGGGCTTTTTTACCGTCAGGTAAAGAGTCAAGAGGGATACATTCGTATAAATACGTCGAGAGACGAGCGTAGGTATTCTCCACTCTCGCTTCGCTGAGCTGTTCCACGGTTGCGTAGCAATAAGACTACACCCAGGAATATGGAATAGAAAACCCTCGCAGTCATAGAAGGAAAGGTGAAAAAAAAACAAACGACTCCTCGAGCCTTCTCTTTTATCGGGGCCTTTCTCATTTCATGTGGTCAGTTCACATATTTTGTTTCCTTAGCTCTCGTTCAAGGATTACCTAGAAATACATCTACCTAGAATAGTGAAAAAATCGATTTTCCTCTTCTTGTTGTATTTTCGAAAAGTTTCAGGTGTAAAGAATACATTCTATGAATTCCATATCGATATTTACGAAATTGGCGAAGCTTTAGAATTCTAAGTGAAGCACGTTCAAGCGTTCGGGTTTCACTACCTGCCGCGGCGCGCAGGAAATACCCGCTTTCACGGTATTCAGCATTCCAGCTGTCTTCTCGATCCACATTCTGAGTGCTGTTGATCGAAACAATAGAGTCCCATGAAGCTGCAACTGTTGCTGAGGGTGCTTTACATGGACGAGGAACTGACGACTTGAGGTAAGGTTAAATATTCTTCACTTATTAAGGAGGTGCGATCACTTCCACGGGCTCAAAAAAGTCTAAATTTATTTTACCCACAGCTGCTCTGATTGATGTTTACTTATGTTGATTATTCGTATTATCGATTATAGTGTGCCAAATGCTGTGGCAAATGATGAATTTATTGCACGTGAACAAATAAAAACTGAAAAATTAGACTGTCAACGACTCGGTAGTAATCTTCGTAATAATAATATTAACACGTCCACCATAAAAACGGACTAAAAAGACAAAAAAATCAACCGGAAACCTATTAAAATAGGCTTGAATTATCTCAGCGGAATTAACACGATAGGTAGAATATAATTATACATATTATTGATACGTGATAAATGATAAAACTCCATAAATTGTTGTTTGCATATTTTTTGGCGGCTTCTATTCAAATTAATTTCAAAACAAAGCTGGGTTATGTTCGCCAAACGCATCAGCTGTTACTCGCGACGTTGCTAAGTCTGTGGATGCTATTTCGTCGTTCTGACCATTTTCAACCGGAAATTGAAACTTTCTTGTAATGTAGTGCTTTAACTATACGGTGAAAATTGATTTTCGTATATTTCACTATATCTATTATATCTAATCTATCGAATTTCAGTTTTCCAACGGGTTTAGTTGGATACGTGAGCAGAAAAACCACGATCACCGCACTTCCGGTTGACCGTCTCCATAAGATGACTTGTTTCGGTAACTCAAAGTACTCGACTTTGCAGTTTTATTGCGAAAAAACTAAACGGTCAAAATAGCTCAAATGCTCGCAATAGGAGCATAAAGTATTCGTCAAAATCATATAAAAATTTCAAGCCCGACAGATGGAATCGTAGTAATGTAATGATCGTATCTCCTCAAAAATAGCAGAATGTATCAAACTATAAACGTGTTTTGTTCAAAATACTGTTCTCGAAGCTGGTGGACATCATATCTCGAAAACCACTTGAGAGATTGTTTTCAAATTCACAAAAAATACGCTGAGAAGTATTCAGAGGTCGTTGACGAACCCAGTTTTTTTTTTAAATCGATCTTTTTTTCAATAGTTACGTAAAAAAACGACTTTTTTCATAGATTTATCATGCTCGAGTTTCGACTCATCGCCATTGTGTAAAAAAAATCGATTTTAAAAAACGGCGATCGTAAACAACTCATATTTATTGTTGACTTCCGTGACCCGTTCGATTTTTTAAAATTGCAGATGGACCGTTTCATTAAAAAATGTCTACCGCGAACGTCGAAAAAAATTGCATCATGTGCCGGTAAACATGTTTTTTTTCTTCTATACTTTTTGATGATACATGTACCTTTGCGTTTAAAAATATGAATTTAATTTATACCAATCGTTTTTTCAGAAAGAAATTCCGAATTTCGCTGTGTTTGTCGGGCCTCTGGCCGTAGTCCCTTAATTTCTGTACAAGTAAAAGGTCCATTTCTCAATAACCCGCCCACACTGTCAAATGACTTTTTATTTGCAAACCGTAGCTCAGGATTTTGATGAAATGTAGTAAATTTGCCGTTGAATCTTAATTTAGGTTTCGACTTCAGGGTAACATATTGAGAAGTTACGAAGTATCAAGCGTGCCACCGATGAATGTTAAAAAATATATGTCCAAAAGTTTATCTTCGAAATTTCTGTTAGTTCCACTACATTCTTCGCGAGACAAAAAATATCAAAGTCTCGACGATCCAACTTCCTTCTCCAACGCCTTCTCATAAATAACTGATCCAACGTCTTCTCATAAATAATTGGGCACTAAACTGGAAATTTATTGTCAGTGATCACAGTAAATACTTCAGCAAGATAAATAAACTGCAGCTACATTCGCGATCTTTTATTTTCAAGTTGGATTTGTACAATCATTTGTCGAAATCAGCGTATTGGAACTTATTGTATTGTATTGGAACTTAGCGTATTGGACTCCACAAAGAACGTTTCATAAGCGAACAAATTGATATCCAGTAGCCAATAATCTCCCACCAATCAAAAAAATACATCCTCAATTAGGCATACATATCAGTCTTGATGATTTGGCCTCAATATTACAATCTCTGTAGATGACATGGCACAATCTAAAAACCGTCATACTCACACCCCCGATTTAGCAAGTAATGCGTGGCCTTCCAGATGCTTGCATTTAAAGGCCAACCCAATGCACATTGCACCGAGGCCATAATCTTCGTCCATTCCAAAGTGAAAAAGATCCAGCGCGGAAATGGCATATTTCGATGATTGCTATAAATTCCACCAACTGACCACATTTACACTCCCCTCAACTAAAACTGCTAGAAATGTTCTTGAAGTTTGCATCGTCGGAATGCAACGGAATTCTTTTTATTTCCTTTTCCTCCGTAATTTATTGTTATCCAAAATATTTTCCCATCAACTGAGGTTGTAGGTCTCTAATGGGAATCTTAAAAAAAAGTAGTTATACCTCTGTTAACGAAAAAAAATTGCAATTAGAACAAACGAATTTCCTTGCGTTCCAACGGTGCAAACTTCAATATCGTAGAAATACCACTGGCATACGTGCATACGAAAACAACCAGGGTGATGAGAATTTGGGTTGTCACTAAAAAGAATGCGAACTCTTGGCACGGCATCTGCCAATTTCAGCTCCGAAAGTAGAAAAGGGCCGCTGTACGCCCTACATTCCTACATCCTTCGACCGCCCTAGCGTCAGGTGACCAACCAAACCCAAACGTCCGCAATGTCCCGCAACCCGATCACATATACCGGTAATTCTCGATCCGACGCTTTCGACAGTGCGTCGCACACTGCTTTTGCGAATGCGCATCTACATGGATGTCTACGTGTAGATGTAATATGGGCGTATGTAGGTTGCTGCTCGGTCCGAGGGTAAATCCGCAGCGGACATGGTTGGTCTTCCAAGAGGTCTGTGACCTCGCGGATACTCGTGTCCTCTGTGTGTCTTCTTTACGTGCTGTGCGAATATCTCTTTATACTTGTGTGCGCCTGCACTCCGGACGGTGCAGCACGCGACCATCGTGATAAGATGCACGGTCATACCGCACTTATTCTCTCCCTTGCTCCCTCCCTCTCTCTCTCTCTCTCTCTCTCTCTCTCTCCCTCTCTCTCTCTCTCTTTCTCCTGCGTGTCCCGGTTCGTATATCTATAGGTGCTGGTGACCAGTTTCACTCCGTGCTTTCGCAGCTTCCCGAGATTCTTCTTAACGCTTGATTGGTACCCCTGTATAAGCGTTGGCACGAAATTATTATTCAAACTGCAATTGCTCCATGTGTGCAGAATTTACGCGAAAGGCGTTCCTTCGTCCTCATATCGGTAGCAGCAAACTACCGATAAGAGCCTTGATTGGTTTCACTATCCAGTTACACTTCGCACGCTCTTTAAATCACTCCCTTTTTTTCACTATTGTATTCGTTTTTCAGCTTTCTTCCTCTGGGAAGACCCCTGACAACGGAGGCCAACGAGATAATAATGACATTTACAGTTTAACGGACAGTGATACCGTACGAAATGAGCCGGGATCCCCGTACGATCGACTACCAATCGATTATCATCCAGCGATAACCATTCCACTCTCTGCCTCGCTCGTTATTATTTTTCCTCATCTTCTTCTTATTGCTCGAGGTGCATCCTTCCTCTCGGTTGCTCCAGGTGTATCGACGCTTTACATAAATTGATTAGAGACACTTTCTTCGGTACACGTGTACCCGGATACTTCGCCGGGAAACATTGGGACACCTAATTCTTAGGGTGAAGTACGAAATTCCTAGTTGTGCTTCACCCCAACTCCAACTTGGGTTGGGGGGCCAACGAGCTACCTACATGTGATACCTACACATTGGATTAACTTGCTGCCAAGTGAAAAGTGAAAAGTGGAAAGTGTCCCATCGTATACGTGCACTCGGTAGGTGCAGGTCCCTTAAGACACCCTTGCAGCGCAACGGAAAGACCTTGGAAAATACTTGTTTAGTGATTATGAAGGGATCTAGTGGACTACGGAATAAAGTGTCGACCAAACTGACGTTTCCGTCTTCCAACCCTGACCGCGGGCAGTCGCTGCTTACTCAAAATGTCGTACAACGGTAATACGATCGAAATTTCCTTATCGATTGCGCAACAGCAAGAGAGAGAGAATTTGCAGCTAGGTGTGGTACCGGTGTGATAAATAAAGATAAACTCGCGAAGCTCTTCCGAAGCATCGTTCATTCCCACCATCTTTTTCCTTCCTCTTATACGCTCTTTCAACTTACGATCTATCTGTACTAACGGTGATTTCCATTCCGGTTGGACTTTGGCGAACTGCATACTGAACGCATGAAAGGGAGTGAGAGGGGGGAGAGAGAGAAAAGAAGAGAGAGAGGTGCCAATTGCCAGGGACTCGATATTGCCAGGACGGTAAATCACTGATCATCAACGGACTGTGTTAACGCTCGGTCGATTCTCCATATAATACGGAATACAGGTATAAGGCAGTCGACAGTAGCCGTTCCCCCCTTGTACGATATTACATGCGCATATGTACATGTACGTGCTCGGTGAAAAACGAACGAGTGCATCAACCGGTCTTTCCAGCAAATTGATATATTCGAGAGCTTGAAAATCAAGAGTAAACTGAGCGCAAAGGAAGCCTTACATATGACGCGAATGGACAAAAAGACCGCAACATTGTATTCCACTGCTTTTAAGAGCGTCATTTTTCTAAACGGACGTTATACTAACGAGTTGAAACAATGCGGCTCTTGAAATAATTGCTTATACAGCGCCGAGGAACGCGAACGTTTTTTGTCTGGAGATTCTACGAATACCGCGAAGAAGAACGAGAGTCAATAAAATCGAGGGGTATAATTCCCTCCCTGCTAATTGAGACCCTAGCAAAGTCACTGCCGGCTCTGCTGTGTATATATTTTTTCCACCATTAGCCTTAATGTTAGCTATCAAATAATTGTTTCGATCAATTATGGAGCTTCTTTTGTATCCGGTGCTGATGTCTTTCAAGTATGTTTTTCTTTCGGTACTGCGGTTTCAGAATTTATCGATTAGAAGCGTTGAACTCTTTTTTGCAGAGGCTAAAACAGGATGAAAATTTGATCCTGTTCGATGCAGCCTTGTACTTCCAGAGAACAGACTTGATTATTTTGTATTCGCCTCCACTTTTTTTCGTCCAATTTGAGATAAAAAATGCAGTATTCCAATTTGATTTTGATGTCAGCCTGCTGCATTTTTGAATTTGACCATTTAGTCTTATCGAACACTGCTGGGCCTAATCACGGTCTTTCCAATTCGAAACTGATTCGAAAATTGATTACGCTGAGATCGTGATAAGCAGTACTCAAAAAATCTTCGATAATTTCGATGCAAGGCGTACACTAAATTCGAGCTGACGGGATATCTATGATTTTTGGAGATTGCTGAACGGATATCGACTATTTTTCGAGTGTAGCCTGGAAATCAATGCGAATCGGATTGCAAGCGCGCATTGAAAGACATGGCCATCACTTTGAGCTCCTTGTATAGGAGTAAGTGTCTGCACCTTTTGTATTATCAACGCTAGGCTGAAATGTTGAAATTTCTTTTTTATCGACTTTCCATACTAAATCTTGATCGATCATCTTGAAATGTGGTGTGTGTTGTTTCAAATTTATTGATAAAATTTTTAAAAAAATAGTGGTCCCGTTTAAAAAAATGAAAGTGAACTTGGAATCTCCAAATCACCTCCACCTGGATTAACCTCGTACCCACCACCGCGTAGTTTTAAGAACCAACTACAACCACCAGACGCAAATGAGGATATAAAAATCAAGGGCAAAACTGAGCATATTCCTTGACCTGACAAAACGCCGATGTATTTCATATCACATGCGAAATCAATGCTCATTAATCCGGACTGGCTACTTCCGGATAGTGTGCGGGCTGAAAAGCACAAAAACCAGTACTTATTATACGACTCGGACTCGGATCGGAGGATACATTCCGTGGACGCGGAGGCTAACGCACAGCTTGGAACACCTTATAGGGTGTGCTTGTACGGTGATTTTTTCGTTGGCGCAGAGTCCCCTGGGTGCTGTTCGCATTATTCTCAGTACCTGCTTATTCCTCGTGTCTCATTGCCTCCGTCGTCCTCGATACTTCCTGCCGAAGAAGATCTTCCCTGCGCTTCGTATAAACTCCTATTTTCCGTAGATATAGCACTCGCGCGCGTGGGGTTAGCGCATCAAGACTCGGAGAATCTCACGTGGTTGGTATGTCGGTACCTCTCGAGCACCTCCGCATCGAGAATTGTCGATTGCTTTTCCGTGCCATCGATTATCCAGCATTGCGGCGTAACTACCAAAGCAGGGAAGAAAGTTGACTGTAAAACTCGTGGAAGAAGCCAAAGTGGCATGTGTGTTGACTCCAGTGGCGAACGGACCGCCAGCAGGGTAAACGACCATACCGGCAAATCCGAATGACCATTTCGCACGGATGGATACGAAATTCCGGAATTCAGCTGTGTGCATATTCATCAGCGTACATATATATATATATTTGATTATACCGTCGTACCGCTGGACCGATGGAAAAACCGCTGAATTTGTCGTTTGATAACTGTTATTCCACACGTGCGTCGTATACATATTCAGGAACAGATGTGAAGAGCGGTAAACACGGCTGTGTGCCTATATGCGTCCGCGTATGCGTTGGTACGATGCATTTTCATGGACACGGTCAACTGTACAAGCGACGATACGTATATGCGCTCCGTGACTTTACCTGGAGCACTCGCATATATATATATATATATATATATATATATATATATATATATATATATACACGAGAGAGCCCGTACACGCGTATCCTCTGGATGATTTACCACAAGCGTCCACAAATGTGTTCACCGTTAAGCAAAGAGAGGAAGAAGCGTATAGGGGATGAACGAGAGAAGAGGCATGTATAGCGAGTGCGCTGGGTAACGAGCGTGGAAAGTGACATTTCTCGGTAGGTATATTGCCAACGCTAATAATCCTAAGATTTCGCGCAATTATATTAATGATAATTGACTATTCAACGGTTATTAGGGCCATCATCCACCAGGGGGAGATGAGCGGAGCTAGAAAAAAGTAGCCGATAGAATCGCCAGGCTCAGCTTCGTTGGACATTCAGGGGTTGTACTTACTTTCCTAGCTCCGCTCATCTCCGCTTTGGTGGGCGATGCCTCTGGCAAGAAACATCACTTACGTGTCCGCCTTTGATTTTGTTGAAACTCGTGTACCAGGTGGAGGAGTATGAAACCGGAGTTTCCCTATAGATGGTGCTAGCCATCAGTTTAGGGACCGTAAGACCGCTTCTGCAGAGCCATCGTCTCCCTCTAACAGCTGACGAAGATTTGCAACACACAACAACCCAAGTTCCCTACACCGGTATATTTTTCTATAACCTTAAACATGTCGAGTTTTGTGCCTGCGAACTACGATTTGCGGACAGCATTGGTTTTCTGTTATCGTTTGAAGAATGCTGCAGAACCGCAACGAACGCTTGTCGAAGCTTACGGTGAACATGCTCTTGGTAAAACACAGTGTTTCGATTGGTTCGAAAAAATTCAAAAGTGGTGATTTTGACGTGAGAAACGAAGAGCGTGGGAAACCACAGAAAAAATTCGCGGACAACGAATTGCAAGCCTTATTGGATGAAGATGATACTTAAGAGCGGGGTAAAGTATTAAAATTTTTTTTTTTCATTTTTTTAAAATGTTTTAAATGAGTGCATAATATATAAAGAATATTGTGTTAAAATTTCAAGTCGATCGGAGTAAAATTGACGAAGTTATGAGTATTTGAGCGTTGACAAGTTGACGATTTGCGAATTAGTAGAGCAGAGGAGCAAGCGGCGCACGACAGTAAAGAAGAAAGAGTTTTGCGTAGACAAACGCAAAAAGATGCTCTCGATCATCTTGATGGAAGCCTTTTGCTCTACGGACCTGGCATCGACGACTTTGAGTGAGTATAAGAAAATTATCGAGTTTTATTTTGAATTTCTAAAAATTCAAAGATAATTGACAAATCTGAAAAAATTTATACGTATTCAGAAAAATGAACGAATCACGAAAAAAAATTGGTCTGCGGGGAAATTTGTTGGCTAATTTTTTTTTTCATCATTTTGTTAATAACATTTTGGAATTATTATTATGCAAAATTAATCTTTTGAGTACCTTTAATATGCATGCATTTTCTCAGATTTTTATGCAATCGAGAAGTGTTCTCAAACTTATGTGCAATGAGCGCTAAGCTACCAAAGTCTTCTGCGTTTTTCAAACCGTTTTTCTGAGACTTGTCATATTTGAAGTCCGTGTGCACGATAACTCAAAATCTACTGGACCAAGCGCTTTAAAATTTTGCACAGTACTTCTTCACATAATTCACCAGGTATTGTCGAGAGCTTTTTTTTTCAATAATTACTAATTTTTCAACAACAAATTAGCCGATTTTTTTTAGCGAAAATCGGGTTTTTGGCTCCCAAGTGTTACGAAAAATCGAAAAATCGAAAAAAAAAAATCCTCCCGTCATTACCTCGACAAACATCTCCTTTAACAAATGCATTTTGATTTTTTTGTTTCAGATGATTCTGTTGCGAGTTATGGTGCACACCGCAAACCAACTTTTTTTCGAGGCGCCTCCGGGGTTTAATTTTCACTCGCTCAATTTTGAATATTTTGCAATGCAAATTTAGGAGAATGTTGTTCAAATGTTACTTTATTATATGTAAATTTTTCAATAAACGAACACTATTCGTTACGCCAAAAAAAAATCTTAAAAACATGCCTTTTTTTCGCCGAATTAACTTTACCCCGCCCTTAAAGTCAACAAGCACTCGTGGATCAGTTGAATCTGTCGTAGAAAGCCGTCTCGATTCGTTTTTATCATTTTTAAACAACAGACGTGTAATTTTTACAAAAAAATTCCCGTTTCATACTTCTACACCTGGTATGCGATGAAGCATGGTAAACTATCAGACACGTATGTTTTTTATGGGTGGAAAAACGGTTTTAAGGGGGGAAACCACCCCTCGAAGAAAAACTTGTCGAGAGGTGGTATTGCAGTTTTACCCATGATGCAGTCCACCGATCTGAAGGGAACGAAAACCAAAATTCTTGTAGTGTAACGCGATAAAAATGCACTGCACAAGTATTGAGTAAAAATTAAATTAAGAAGTGATCCGCCTTCCTTTGAGGGGTGGCTTTCGCCCCCTAAAGCCTCCATCGATAAAAAAAATATGTCCAATAGTTTTAAATGCTTCATCACTTACGTGACTTCCACCAAAATCGAAGACGAACACCTGAATGATGTTCCTTGTTAGTATCGAGGTAGCCGGTGAACGTTGATAGGTATAATTTCTGACAGCTGTCTACTCTCTTCTGACACGGAGATAATGCAGTGCTACCTACGATCAATTTCGTAGTCCGTTCTCTGGTGGCTACTTCGGACCGTTATTTTCGTAATTTCGTCAATGGAGGAAGCTAATTGTGTATTCGATGATCGCGAGGCTCGATTTTCTCCGGCACGTTGTATGCCTGCGCGATCGAAGGTGAGGGAAAAAAAACACCAAACAAATGGTTTACGACCCTCGGCTTCCGGGATACCGATGTACCGTTAAATTGGATACTACTTTTCGGTGATCCCGGCTCGATTAAATGTTTATTAATCGCAACGAGATTGCGGTCATCGCGAAGGAGCGCGGACGAATCGCCGATCTCTTCCGCCTCCGTCGCGAGCTACCTTTTTTTTTCGTTGTTCCAACTATACTCGGCCAATTTCGCGCCATGCTAGACCAAAGAGCATCGATGCGGAACATTTGCCGAGAGACGAGATTTGTTCCGGAGCTATATGTACGTTACATTCGCGCGAGTATTCTCGGGTCATACACGTGTTCTTCCTTGTGGCTCTGCGAAGTCGGATGCGGCTAATAAACGTATGCTGTACCTGGCAAATGCGGTTCGAGGTAAAATCAAAGTTGGCCGTGATGCTTCGCAGCAAGGAATACATTAAAGGGCCCGGATCGAGGAAACAATTAAATATCACGATCAGATAAGTGAGAAGGGAGTTTATCCTCTGGAAAATATATTCGGCGTTTCCTGGTCTGCGAATGACGCTGTATGCTGCGAGGTGTACACCGGAAGCGAGGCGGTAACTGCTGAGCAGAGAGGTAAGCAAATGGATGCTACCGTGCAAACCCGAACGCCGCTACCGCCCGGTCTATGATTGGACACCACGAACGGATGTAACGGAATAACGCAACGTGAGGTTGCCTGGTCCATTGGCTGTTTATCCCAATGCTCCATCTTCTGGACGAATTTTTGCACGCAATCGATCTGATTCATCCGGTGCAACTTGATATCGAATTAATCGTCGCAATATCGCAATCCCTCGTCCCCTTTAACCTCGCACAAATCATTTCTCAGGCACGAACGCAGGCACGCTCGTGACAAGCCACTTGTTCTTACGTGCGCAAGCTCGTGAGAAACCCCTGGGGAGCTGCGTCCCGCTGGTCATATTCGTACGTCCTGTTCAAGTAGGATCTTCGTGCTGCACTTTATCACCATACCCTACGCGAAAACGAAAAGCTAATTTGATTCTGTTCGAATCAACTGCCCTTGTCCAATATAGTCACTTTATTTTTTTTTTGAAGTGTTTCGTGGTTTTCGTCTTCGACCTTCGGGCAATTTTAGACTGATTTCGACCTGCCTAATGTTCTGATGGAAAAAATTCGGTTCCGTTAAATTCCGCTGAGCCCGATCCCGTTCTTTTCGCACCAATCCTAAAGTGCTTCTGACAATGAATTGATATCGAAGGAACGTTAGGGAATTTCGGTGAAAAGCCCACGATGTATATAATCGTGGGTAATCAGGCCTTATTGAGGGGTTAGGCCACTGTGGAAATTTCGAAACTCTTGTTCGTCGCTTGAGGCAACTCACATTGAAGACGAAGGTCCAACATATACAGGTGTGAAGGTCCGACATATGGGGCAGGAATCACAGATTCAAGGTAAACCCATAATTACAATGATAGAACTGCTAGTTAAGCTTTAAACGCGTTTTTCTCGAAACGATGCTTTTCAAAACGGTGTACACGATTTCGCGACATGTAATGAATCGATCGACTTGAAATTTCGTACACCTATTCAGTGTAAAAGTAGTTTAGTCTTGGCCGACCTTTTCCTTCTGAGCCTTTTTTTAATTACTTACTATCATTAATGATGTCATTTTACCTTGAGAAACCGGTAATTAAATTCAAACATTTTTCTTTGATGATTGAAACACGAGTACAAAAAACGCTTGGTCAAGTCTTAGCCAATATTATCTATTTTAAGAATAAATTCGTTCTTTTTAGATCAACAGCGTGGCCAAAATCGGGTACATCGTTGACCCCCTCACCTTCAGAGGTCCTTCACGAGATTGTTTATAACTTTTTCAATCATTAATATTTTTCATGAAATTTAGTACATAACGTTGTTAATGTACATACAAATAAATTTCCAATCGATTTTTCAATCTTACTTATTCCGTCTAAATTAATTTTCTTAAATAACCCTGATTTTCGGGTCGTTTGCCGAAGTGGGCGATACACCTCTGGAAAAAAATTTGAGATCAGTACCTGTTTTTGTGTTTGGGCTGCCTCGACATTCTGGGTGGTAGCAATCTTCAGACGCTGATCGATCAGGCACATCAAGATATTCACATCAAATTGATTGCTTTTCGAAGTGGTGCCTTCGCTTAATTACATCTGGCTGCTACGGCGCAGTCATATCGCGGTAATGATACGTGATCGTCAGCACGCGCGCTCATGTGCAAGCAAAAACCGTCAAACGGATACACAGGTGTGTTCTCTATGGTACGTTCCCTGTGCTTGTTTTTTTCTTCTTGTCTACTTATATGATTCTCTCTCATTTCGATCGTCAGCACTCGATCAACTCACGCGATCAGCTTCTTCAAATATTTTCAGGAAGTGCTAAAAGCATTCACCAATTAGCTTGTGGTCATCAGCGGGACACCGTTAGGTTAGGACACGAGAGACATCGATTGAGGTGCAGACAAATATTTTATGCTATCTCTCTCTCTCTCTCTCCCTTCTTCTCTCTCTTGCTCACTCATGACAAAATCGAAATGCCAGAACTGAGAAGAGGCAAAAGGATGATGAATCGTTGAAATTCAAGGAAACGGACAGTTAACCAAAAGTCAGGACTCGGTCATTTTTATGGCCTTTTGCACACTCGCCGTGTGGCTTTTTCTCTCTTGTTTTCCTTCGACTGTATGTCCAATGTCCTGGGGCCGATCGACAACCGGTTCTTCGGGCTTCCTCCCCTCTGCCTGCCCGGGATTTAAGAAGGCCTCACCAGTAAAACCCGAGAGAATGCGGTGTACGAAGATCTTAAAAAATAGCACGCGAGAATCTCGTATGAAGAATGGGTATAAAATATATGTCTTTCTGGGAATGTCATGTTTCGGGACAAGAAAAAACAAGACACGAGCAACGGAAAACAGACTGATATTCGGCTTCGACCTAGGAAAGTATAGCTGATCCCTACAAAACTGCCAAAGTCTGGAGAGGCACTGGATACAAAAAGTGATTACCCAATGCTGGATCCTGATCTCGGTTGACTATACTTGTAGCGTAGCCTGTAGCCTCATTGAGCATCAGCATCCAAGAAGTTGCCAGTTTCGGTCTAGTATAGGCTTCCGAATTGCAACTGGCCGACGACATCCACCGGTCGTTTGTCATTGTAAGTAGTACCATTCGCAGGCTCAAAGACATCACTGGGCCAACGCGAAGTACCATCCGACTGTCCCAACGCATCATTCCGTTGCTGGTCTCACTGTCGTCCAGTTGTGGCGTCAATGGCTGGTCGACTTGACGATGATGAAGTGCGTTTGGCGTGGTACTTAATATCGTAAGTACGTGTGTACATCCAACAATCAACGGAATCCTCCTTGATCGCTTTTCCAAGCGGCCATTGTTCTTTTATTTCTCTCTGTATTCCATCCGGAACTCTAGAGTTCGCTCGATTTTTCCTTAATGCCCTCTTTCCTGTGAAACCCGGAAAACTTTGTCATCATCGAGCAACTCGTTGAGTTGCTCGCGGGTATATGCACCGCACAGCAGCTCGTTATCGCGGGGCTGCCATTATAAGAGGCTCTCAATGTTCGTGCCAAGGTATTGTGTTCCTTCGTTGCTTGTTCTCCGCGTGTAGGTAGTATGTATCCCGATACCCCGTGCGCCGACGAGAAAACGTGAAACCGGCGATGATGATGCCGGACGCGATGACGGCAAGAGCTCGCGGTACTTGCGGGCGCCTCGGGATTTCGCTTTCACATAGAGTATCGTGCGGTTTACCACTCTCCACATTCTCCAGTTTATACCGGCAGTTGTTTCCGACATCATGCACAACACGTACTCTCAAAGGTAATTGAAAATATGCCAGATAAGATTGGATTACTCAACGAAAAAAAGTAGCATACTTTTGGAAAAATTGCCGATCGAAAAGAAGCGAAGAGCTACTTCTTCGTTTTGCATCTTTGGTGAATAGGCGAGAAAAAAAAGCAAATGAGACACACGTCACATTGCGCGTGAAAGGAAGATGGCGCATGCCAGTCCACGAGGATGAGCGGAAAGAATGTAAATCGAGATTGCGGTTTTAATAAACGACTACATAGCAGTATGGAAAAACGTTTGTGCAAGAAATAATAACGGAAACACGTGATTGTCGGTTTCTGTTCCCCTAGTGCGTACCTATTTCGTTCTCGCCCGCCAACCTATGGCAAACGGTTGGCACGTATAATCATTCGGAGGCAGTGCCGCATTCGCATAATTGTAGGCACATGCACAGCAGGCCTCTCCGTATTTACAGAAAGCACACAAGCTCCATACGCGTTTTCTCCCATAGTCCTTTTCCTATTGTATGCATCAAGATCCAACGTTAATGTTCATACGCGTTCATCATCGCGAAACGACATCGGAAGGATGGGCGTGCATTGAGGTATCCTTTTTTATCTGCTACCAAGAGCACCGGAAATTATCGCTTATCGGTTAAAATTCTGTAACTATGGATGACGGGGAACAAACTTCATTCATAATGCCGTTAGCTGCTGTGACGTTCAATCGATTGAATACACGCGGAGTAACATTACTCGTGGAAAGGATCAAGAACAAACCGTAAACCACCAAAGTGGCAAGTGGCAAACCAACAAGGGTTGGAAACAGACATACATCTGTGATTCCGAGTTTTCGGGTTCCTTAAATTTCAATGTTGTGTCCCTTGATCACTAGATCGCGCTCTTTGTACGACTGCATATCGTTTCTGACCGTGTGATTCAATGAAGTAGAGCCGTTGATAAGAAAAAGTTAAAGAGGCTCTAACGGCAGCTGCAAATCGACTATTTCCAGGTCAACCTACATTTTTCTGGGTTGCTGGCCCTTTTCATAAGGCGTAAAATGCGCTAGTGAAATTTCGAAAACGGGATCATTTCGCTGCTGCACTGCGTGCGCCACAAATGAAGAGGCACCTTTATTACTGCATACTCCGTCTGTGGGCAAAATTATATGGGAAGATCCATGTATCCACTCTTCTATTTCTCCCTGCGCATTGCTCGAAATTGCTGTATTTACCAATGGGTAATTATACAGGATCACTTGTCGTGAACGCACATTTGAAAAGTTTTTCGAAACGTATAACGCGCCATAGTGTATACATAGCCTGTAGAAAAATGCATGCAATCTATTCTTATGATAATATTCGAAATGTTTCAATTCAAAACCAGACGGCGTCTCGGGGCTCCGGATACTTTCCCTTTTCTCGCTCCTACTCCACTGCAACGTTCTTTCTCTCTCTCTCTCCCTTACTCTCTGCTTACCGCGTTGCCTTGTAAAAATGGGAAACTTGATGCGCGTATATTCCGTGTGTGTCGTGACTATATCTACACACACAAACACACACATGTGTACGAACGCCGTGTGCGTTTGCATGTACGTGCATATGCGTGTGTGCCTCAGAGTAGCAGAGCCATCGATCCTCAATCGACCGGATAGACTACCGTATAATTTTAGAACCTGTTTCTTCGTACGGCTCGCGCTGAGCCCCTCAATTGTTTCGTCAAGATTTCATTTCACTTATTTTTCTCTACCCCAAAGCGATATAATAACAATGATCATTCTATTGGCGCGTTTCGAGGTCATCGAAGGCTTGGACTTACCATTGGCAAGGACGACACTAGAGATACCGAAGCTGATGACGATGATCCCGAGAAACCCGAAGCACCACCCGCGACCCATGTTTCAATCCTTCAGCTTTTCAAACGTCACTGAGGTAAAAGAAAAATAAACACGTGCACACAAACGGAAACAGAAGTACTCGCGAAGTTCGTCGATTATCGCGCGATCAGTATCGAAAGATCGGAAAATGTACTCGGAATTCGAGCCGGTCCTTTCTCGCCGATCACCACAGTCCCCGGTATCGTCGTCGTATCTCTTCTGGCGCCAGGGGGCAACGAGAATCGAACAAGTCCGGGGTGTCCCACCGCAGATGAAAATTCGTGTGGCCGTGCAGAACGGGGCCTTGCGGCCGGGACGAGAGGGGGGAGGGGGGAGGGGAGGGAGGAACAGCGACACAATGTTGCGCCGCAACGAGCTCGACGAGAGCGCGCCCGCGATATACTTGCAATGCTTGGCGTGCGAGGTCGCGAGAAACACTACGGCACAAGGCTCAATACATCGTGTGGGCCCGTGCGCGCGCGCCGGGTGGCGGGAGAGCCCAGCGGGCCCCGCCTCTCCACCTCGAGACAGACGCGAGATGGGAAAGTGTTGGCAAAAGTCTCTTTGGATCGAGAGCTGCACGACCCCTCCCGCCCCGTACGCTTCTCCCACTTCGGCGCTCGCTTAAGCCTCCCCCCCCCCCCCCCGGACCTCGCGCATTTCTTCGATTCTTTACACCCCCGTCACCTGTTTCGAGAGTCATCATTGCTGAATCGCTGCCGCGTGTTCTGCTTCCTCTATCTATTAATCTCCTCTCTCACTTTGCGCTCTTTTGTTTTTGCCTCTTCACCTTTTTGTCCTTCGCTCACTGCTTAAAATCCGCTACACGATGGACAGGGTGTAAGAACCTGGCTTTTTGTCCAGTTGGGCCTTTTTGAGTCTTTCCTCGTACGTCCTGAATAAACCCTTATTTTGGTTAAGGCTATATAGTGGCTACCCAATAGTTTTTGGGACCTCGGATTTTTTGGTGTTTTCGCTAACTCCGCGACTCAATGTGCATTCAGGAACGATGTACATTTGTTCAAGGTGAGTTTCGAGCCACGAAGTTCGCGGAAAAAAATTCTTTCGAAAAATCCACCACAACGCCGCCTCGAACCCGGGACCTTCGGAACGCCAACCCAGCGCTCTAGCGTCTGCGCCACCGCTAGCTCAAAGATCAGCTACCTATCCGCGCGCATATGTACGAGAATAGAAATGACACGTTGGGATAGTCGCACGCATACGCGAGGTTTTGTTTGTTTGTTCTCCCCGCTGGGTTTTACGTACCGTAGGCGTCGCACGGGCCTGATATGAGGCAAAGCAAGCGGCCTTATAGGGACCGACGAACAGAGTGTGAGTCACACACTCGCCTCTTGGAGCCTCTTGCGCACCCCCCCCCCCCCCTGCCGATCTTCCTTCGCCGCTCGGTTCTCGCTCTTTCTTATTTTCCTCATCCGCTTGAAAGACCCATTCTCCCACGAATTCATCGAAGAGTACAAGCTTGTCGCGATCGAGGCAAGCGCGTAACCGTGAATTCATATCTCGCGCCCCCGGATGTCGTGACCATTAAGGAGATCGGCAAGTCCCTTTGAGCTCTTTGAGAGTGAATATATATTTTTTACGTCATACAATGATCGGGTACGTAGCAAAACCTGTTAGGGCGCTCAAGGTCGTTTACCGATTGTTTGAATGTGAATGCCAATTTGTGCCGAATTAGGTTTTGCAGATTCGCGGATCGACGTGCTTGACGAATCGTTGAAAAAAGATACGGCGACGTGATGTACAAATCCAAAAAAAGCATTGACTATCGACCAATTTTTCGTATTTTCTGTTCATCTATTAAGGCGACGAGGTCAGGATTTTACACGAAATTGATTTATAGTTTAGCCAAGCTTGAATCTTTTTTTATTGAGAAGTATCGATATCCAATTTAGTCATTATTATTTAAACGAAGTGCCACCGTTGCTGCGTGGTCACTCGGTCTAGATGGTTTTACGACTAGGGTTATCTATAATATAATGAAATTTAAAAAATGTATTAATACTTTTATACTTATACCTTTTATTGATACTTAATGTCAGTACTCTTAATTAACTTATAGATAATCTTAATACTTTTTATACTTATACTTTTATACTATACTTAGACTATACAATTTTTAAAAAGATGTATTAATGTATTAATACTTTTCGTATAATAATAAAACATTTATGAACCCGAATATTTTCTTGCAATTTTGTTAATTGTGAAAAGGGCATGCTGTAGAAAAAATTTGATTTTCGAATTTCGATTGATTCTTCACAAAAATCATCATAACTCGATCAATTTTTGCAATTTTTACAAAATGTTTGATGCAAATGAAAGTTATAACGCTCGACAATATAACTAAATGAAAAGAATCGTATTTTTGAAATTCCAAACTTTTGCAGACCTCTCAGTAGCAAGACTGATGCCGTTGCATAGAGGACCTTCCAGGGGTAAGTATAATTGGAAATTGAGTGCGGTTTAAAGAATTTTCTAGGGGATATCGAAAAAAAAGGGAAACTGACTTTGGTGCGTGCACTCATTTCGCGCCGCGTGCAGCTTCTCACGTGCCGTTTCGGTCCTACCGCCCCCGCAACCAATAAATGGTAATTGTTCAGATGCGAGCGACGCGACGATCGTGGGATACGGGATCGCTCCATCTCTTGCGCTTCTACCGTGCGGCCCATACGGCCACCGCACTTACATCGAGTGTCTCGTTACCATCATCTTAAGGTGGCGTAAAACACATCGTCTGTTCGTCTCTCCCGACCTGCCGGTTAGCGCCACATCGAGGTCCTTCTGGCATTCACGCGTGCTCCGCATCACCTGAACGAGATGTGAAGCTCCCATTCACGCTTCGCTCCCACCCCAAATCTTATAGAGCGCGAGCTTAAGGAGGTTGGAGCGTTGGCCACAAACGAAGATTAAATTTGAAAAAAATATATGTCATTGTGTACACTATACTGAGTCTTTACAATTTTTTAAAAATTGTCTCACTACGAAACATCAGAGATAAAAAAGTGTGTACGTTTACGTGCGGTTAGATAGGCAAGACATTAATGCTATGGGTGATGCAATTTTTTGGTTTTTTAGCACCAAGATAAACAATTTCCAATATTACATTAACGCATTCTAAACCTTTGTCAACATTTTTTTTAACTCACCTCACGTAAACCATATATATATTCAATATTGAACCATGGAGATTTAAGGCGCGATTCTACTTTGAAACCATGAAAAAAACGCTATTTTCGTGAATTTTTTCTGAGAATACTATTAAAGATATCGATATGGGGTTTTAACTGTTCAATAAATACACTCTTTGAGTACATGAAAAAAAAATTTTTAATGTATTTTATTCATTTTTTGTACACGTAAAATATGTTTAAAGCCAACGCCTCGAAAAGCAGGTACCGTTGCCGTGGTCGTGAAATCTTCCCGACGGATGGTCTGAAACAAAAAAATCAAATAGTTTCATGTTCAGTATGTCTTCAGGAACCGACCTAACTAGAATATTTTCTATACGTGCAAAATTAACAAAATGGCGGCTAAAATACGAAAAAAAAAATGCATTTTTTTTGGGTCTTTTTTTGCAATAAAAAAATAGTTCTGATCAAAATTTTAAGTTGATTGTAGTTAGGTCGGTTGGTACACACATATAGAATATGTGTTCCAAATTTCATAAGGATCGGTTCAGTACTTTTTGAGTTATCACGCCTTAATGAAAAATTACGAATCTTGGCTGGCAAATGAAGAGCATTGCTGTCAACCTCAATGTCCGCGAAGTTACCGTGTTTCAGCAATAATTCATAATAATTACTGGCAAAAATAAATTATCTCGTGACATAAATATAAACAGGCATAATTATAAATGACTCAAAATTTCATTCTGAATTGCATAATATAAAACATTCGCTGACGCAATTTTTCATAACAATCATTGGCAATGTTATATTTATCAAGTAGGTAGTAACACAAAGGTTTTTCTTATTTACGTAATATAAATATGAGAATGCATCATTTCGCGTTTTAATTATATATTTTATGAGAAATTAGCATCTACAAAATAAATCTGTACCTCGTATGCATTTTTGGAGGTTCATGAAAAAATAATTCATAAATAACCGTCGTTTGACCCAACTGGACCGCTCCAACTTCTTTAACTGGGATCTATTTTTAAAAACCAATGAATTTTTTCGGACGGGAAGGGTTTTGGAGCTTGTGAGAACCAATGAACGCACAATTTAGCTCTTTCTCCAAAACACAAACCCCTTTGGCAACGGTTTACTAAAGGCTTTGTTACCCACTGAGCGAGAGGCACCTCACTTTGAGCTGATGGAAAAATGATGCGGATGTAACAGAGATAGCAATGGTGGTGCGTATGGCGGAGCGAGAGAGACAGACGAAAAAAGTGTGTTCACCTCACCACAAAACGAAGTGAAGCACCACTCAGTCGGAAACCTGTGATCAACAGTTTTTGTAGTTTTTCGCACTTTTGCTTAAAGTTTCAGTATCAGCGTTCATCAATTCTATGTATGATAAAACTTCTTTATGGAACATCAGTTCCTATTGCAATGTAATAGAATTTAATATTGAGCATAATGACGGCTTAAGGAAGCTTTCCAGTGTGACAGCCCGAAAAATCGCTGTTTTTCGCGATTTTTTTTTTTAAAGAAAAAATAATCTAATCGGTCTGGTTTTTTTTTTGTATATCAATTGGGTATTGAAGAATACAAAACAATTTTTTAAAGATCGATTTGTTTATTAATTAATATCTATAAAAATGATGAAACAATTGTTGCAGAAAATGCACTTGGATGTGGTGTCCACGTTGGGGGTCACAATTTTGATCTGAAACAAAAAACACAAAAAGATTATTGATCGGTATATAATTGGCTTTCGTGCTATGGAGGCTTTTTTTTTTCTTTTTTTTGCAAAAATGGCGCCGGTTTGAACAAAAAGTATCGATTTTAGCATTTTTTTTTGGCAGTTTTTTTTACAAAAAAATAGGAAGATGTCAAAAAAAAAGCTTCCATAGCACGATAAACAATGACGTTAAGAATATTGTGTAAAAAATTCAACTCGATAGCTTTAAAACTCTGCCCTCCAGGTTGGACACCGTTTTGAAAAATGCTGTTTCGAGAAAAACGCGTTCAAAGTTTCGCTGTAGCTGTAGCGCTCCGTTGCCTTCTTCCAAGAAATGCTGTACAGTAACCGAAATAATCTGAATTTCGGCATAAAAATTTCAGGGAATATTCGGAAGAGTGTATACTATTCGATAAAGCAAAAAAAAATCGATTTTTTGAAAATTTCACACTGGAAAGCTCCCTCAACGGATTACACCTAGCTCGTGGCTCGAAAAAGAGGCATTTTCGTGAACTTTTCCCGAGAAAACGTGTGCAGGTTTTAAAATGTCCTTTTTACATCAAAGAGCATGGTTTTAAGTATCTGTTACAATGTTTGTATTGAAAAATATTTATAAATTTTATATTATTATATTTAATATTAAAATTTATAAATATTTAAATGGTAGATACAATAATTTGGGCAGACTGCTGTTTGAAAAGCATCTTTTGCGGTGACCACTGTTGCTCAGCAATAAGTCATCCGAATTTAAAAATTAAAACGCATTTACGTTTTGCATGGAATTATCTAGTGCTTGGACGGAGGATTTGATAAAACATTGATTTTTGAAAAAATTTCGGTCAAAAGTGGAAGTATCGATTTTTGGTGAAAAAAACGCTCTATTTTTCTTGATAAACGAAAACTATGCATCGGAAAAAAATGCCTACTTTCAAGCATTACTTTTTGATAAGTAAATGAAGCTTGTAAAATTTGAAGTTGATCGCTGCAGTGATTTTTAGATATCATGGTCACCGATCTCGAAAAAGTCATTTTTAAAAAAACACTTTAAAGTTCGCCGGTTTGCGGAACCTACAGAGGGTAGAAAAATTATTTGTACATATCACACGAAACTGTTGTTAATTTAGATTTATTTTTTCGTTCGTGTTTCCCCAAGATTTTTGTAAACAGACACTATATATACTTAGGATAAGCTATCGAACATAAAACCTTCATAAAGCATTTTATTTTTGTTTGAAGGGTAATTTAATTAAAGCCCTAACTCCCTCAATTTTGACCGGATCGACTTAAAGTTTTGGGAGAATATTTTCGAACTGTTACGTTTTTAAAAACCGTCGAAAACGAAAAAACGATGTTTCCAAAAATTTCAACTAGGTGTAAGTCCTTAAAGTCATCTTACTTTGATACACAATTGCAGGACAGTGGCCAGCACCTATCTCTCTCTCTCTCCCTCTCCCTGGTACCTTGAAGAGACCTTGTAGGTCCTGACCCTATCTATTTTCCATTCTCTGTCCAGGCACTCTATCAAGTTTCCTTAATTTTTTATTCCATATCAACCCATATCATCATACACTTGTATTAAATTCGTTCTCTTTTATTATATTTCATCATACATTTCGTGTTACCCGAAGGTTTTTCTCCACGCCATAAATATACTATCAATTAATCTCCCCCCCCCCCCCCCCCATCTCTCGCTGCACCGACTGCGGCTGCATCGGGTACCCGCGTAACGCAATATGCGCTTCGAGCCCGCGATTATCCTAACCAGATCGCGTTCATTCCACGCTCGTTCATCGCGGTGTGCGACTCTGGCGATGATCCCATCCTCATTCTCATTAAGCCGGAGAGAGCCACATCGGAGCCGCGGAACGAAATATAAAGACACAGCGCTAGAAAAAAGGTGATCCTAATTATTAAGTGAACAGCACAGGAAAAAAAATAATAATGAAATAATCTTACTACGTACGGAAGGATGAGAATACGTGGCTCTGCCGGTTCAACCACGAGAAGCTACCAGTGCGATTTACTTCCTTGAGAATTTTTTAAGTAGCCTTTCTTCGCTATCGTTTACACACACACACACACACGCACACACACACACACGCACACGCGCGCGCACACACACACACACACACACACACACACACACACACACACACACACACACACACACACACACACCACACACATATATATATATACACACGTGTGTGTGTCTAAATATATATATGCAGACGACCATACACACTTCAGTATCTCGAGCACGATGGACGACACTATCCGTATACTCCAAGTTGCTGAATTAGGTCCGTGGGATTAAAACGCTCTACACTACGCGCTAATAAGAAAAAAAAACGGCGAAAAAAAAAATCTTAACTTACGTCGCGAGCAGGAAATCATTTTCACTCGTCGTTCGTCTCGTCTTCCCGGGTGAACCGATCTTCTATGCTCGCAGTTTTATCGCACACACACACACACACGCGCGCGCGTGCGTACGGTGAAAAGCTCTTTTTAAAGCGCAATCAGGATTTTTAGATGTATCCATTGTAGCAAAGAAATATAATTAATAGATGGTGGGAACTCCACTCGATCCCGGATGTACGGAAGTGCTTGAATATGATGTATGAAAGAATTGCCTGAGTTCCGATCTAACCAAGTCTTGAATGGAAGAACGTTAATTAGCGCTTCTTACTTTTGTCTATCACAGCAGAGTGCCCCTCTCGCGTTATTTTTATTGGCATGGGATTTAAACATCCGAATGTTTCGTGACGATTATATTCGGCAAGGGACACTTAAGCAATAATGTTCCGGTTAAGGCCTTAGGCCACAGTAACCGGGGTAAAGTCATGTGCGAATGGAACCAGTTTTTTCGTATGAAACAGTAATTTACTCATAAAATTAATTACACATCTATTTCGTATGAATATCAAGCTGTTAGAAAATTGATATATATATTTTTTTCGTTGTACAAAATGGCCGACTACTCGAAACTTCTCGAAACAGCTTTTTTCCAATTGGCGTGACAAATAACTTCAACAATTTTCACTCGATTTACTTCAAGTTTTAAAGTTGTGTTCCTAATTGCATTTCGCAGAGAAGTACGTCCGGAATTTCTGATTAATCGAAAACTTTTCATTTTATGGGCAGTTTATGAGCAGTTATAACGAAATTTTTCACTGAAAATTCATTTCTTAAGTTCAAATACCTACAACTTTTGAATAAAACAATATTTTTTTAATTCCGCACGTACTTCTCTAGGTATTCTAACGTACATTGACGAGCATTTTTGTTTTTTGTTCTAGGTCGAAAATCGTGGATGCTAAACGTCACGCCGCGGAGCACCTAAAAAAAAAGATGACAAAAGAAAATATAAGTAGTCGGCCATTTTGTACATCGAAAAAAAGATATATATATATTTTCTAACAGCTTGATATTCATACTAAATAGATGTGTAATTAATTTTATGAGTGAATCACTTTTTCATACGAAAAAAAATTGTTAAATGCGCACATGATTTTATACCCGTTACTGTGGGCTAAGGCCTTGATGTATGTTTCTTCAACGGGTTACACTTGGCGCGAAGCCAGAGAAAACTCGAATATTCGTGAATATTTTCTAGGAAAACTCGTGCAGGTTTGCAATTTTATTTTTGTTTACGTTAAAGAGTATGGTTTCGAATATCTTTTGAAATTTTTGTACTGAAAAATATTTATAAATGTGGTAGATACAATAATTTGTACAAACCGCTGTTCGAAAAACGTCCCTCGTGGCGACCACTTTTTGCTTGGAAACAAATAATCCGAAAGAAAAAAATCAATCGCACTTAGTTTTTGCATGAAATTTTCTACTGCTCGGACGAAAGATTCAATAAAATATTGATTTTTGAAAAATTGGTCGCAATCCAAAGTGGAAGTAACGATTTAAGGTGAGAAACACCCTCTATTTTCGTTTACAAAAAAACCTATGCATCGAAAAATAAATACCTTCGTTCAAGCTTTTTGTCTTATAAAAAGAGCTTTAAAATTTTTAAGTTGATCGGTGCAGTGATTTTTAAGATACCGTGGTCACTGATCTCGAAAAAGTAATTTTGGGAAAAAAGCGTTCAAAGTTTTTCGACTTGAAATTTTACAGAATATTCTCGAAACGTTATGTCTTGAGAATCCCTCGAAAGCTACAAATCGATGTTTTCAAAAATTTCAATTAAATCCAAGCATTTCATTTTGTAATGTTTAATTTTTACATTTAACATTTTTTACATATTTACATTTTAACATTTAATAATGTATAATTTTGTCTTTAGTGAGACTTTGTCTTTAATAATGTTTAGCTTTGTCTGTAGGGAGAAAAAAATACACAAGGACAGCTCCGCTCCACTCACGATAAAGATATCATTTTATTGTACAAAATAAATATAATATATTCTTCACAATACGACGATCAACATCTCTTATAATACACTATTATGTATATGAACACAGCACGCGATATACACAGTCTATAGTCGAGTGACAGTAGTATATGCTGTGGGCGTGAAGCGATTCGTCATTCGCTCGCTCCTCCTGGCAATGAGACGTGGGGATAACAATCACACGGAGAGAATTTTTAAGTATTTTTTACGGTAAAATCTCCGTAAAAATTACATTAAAAATTTGAAACCGGTGACAAATGTGCACATAGTCAAAAATTGACACTAGCTTTTAATATTTTGTTTTCATTCATGTAAAAATTTAAGCGAGTAGCATAATTTTTTACATTTCTTTCAGTAAAAATTCTGACACATTCTCATGTAGAATTTTAACAATGGGCTGCCTCAAAAATTCCAAGTTTCTACAGTAAAAATAACCTGGACAAACTTGAAATTTCTAAAATCCCTAGCGAAAAATTAATTTCCTATGATTAAATAAATACTCTATATACTGTATTTCTGAACATTTGTGTTCTTGATTGCTACTTATTTTAGCATATCATCTTTCCGTACCATTGTAGACGTCCTTTATCGAAGTTTCTTTTCACGTTTCTTTGTTTTCTTGCGTAGAACTGCGTAGAACACGTTAGACTGCATGAGACCACGAGGCTTTCTTGGCCCATGTTTCGTACTATAATGCGCATGCGCGGTACCGCTGTTGCTAAGCAACGCGGGTCGGCGTCGTTCGTGCTCGTCATACTGCGTCATACACAAGCGCACTCTCACAGCTTGCGTTCACGTATACGCACGCTCGCACACAGAGCTCACGCATACGGTCAGGCGACCTAGCCCTAACTGATTTTACTATAAAGAACGTAAAATTCCGGTGGACGCACGGAAAATTTCGGCTTCCTTTTTTAAATTTTTATGGAAAACACGCAAATTTCTCAATGTTCCACTGAAAAATTTAATTTATATTAGCACTTTTTTAACTCATTGTCGTTATCTTTACGTTTCATGAAATTTTACTATTCATTTCAGTAAAAATTCTGGAAAATATTTTAAATTTATGTTACGCAAAAGTAAATTTTGATTCATTTCCATGAAAATTTATAATTTATTTCCTAAAAACCTGAAGAATTGCACATTTGTCACCGAGTTACTGTGATTTCACAGTAAAAATTACTTAAAAATTCTCTCCGTGCATAATTCGAATAAGCGTTTGACACGATATTATGACAAAATAACAAACGCTCCGGTGATAAATTACAAAATGAAGATTCTCCTCTCGTAGGATTGAGATTGACGGTTACTTTCGTACGATTGTCAGTTGCATCAACTTTTTATGGTCTCGATTGAGATTGGGGTAAATATTCGGAAGTGGGGCTCCTGCTGGAATCAGGCTAATTTGGTTTGGGGTTGTTGAGGTTGTTTGAGGTTGTTCGGGGTTGTTCGGGGTTGTTTGAGGTTATTTAGGGTCGTTTGGGTTTGTTTGGGTTTTTTTGGAGTTGTTTTGAGTTGTTTGGGTTTGTTTGGAGTTGTTTCGAGTTGTTTGGGGTTGTTTGAACCCTTGAAGAAAATTAGCCTGATTCTAGCAGGAGCCCCACTTACGAATATTCACCGAGGTTGGCAGTTGCTTTCGTCCGATTGACAGTTACGTTCGTACGATTGACAGTTACATTGACTTTTATGGTCTTGATTAAGATTGACAGTTGCTGTTGCAAGATCAATAGTTGCATTCACTTTTTATCGACTTTCATTCATGGTTAACATTTGTTTTCAAAAAATCACTATAATTCTACTCCATTGAGGGTGTGGGCGTCAAGTAAAGGGTTCGCAACTTTTCTCGCCCGCGTAAGAATGAAGCCCGAAGGTAAATTCCTCGTGATACGATCTCCCAACATAGGGGGAATGTAACGTTTTGTTTTCTTTCCAAGTAAGTGATTCAACATTCACCCTCACTATTGCCAATTACCCTGAAGATACTTTTTTGTGCTGGATTAGATCAGAACGTTCGAACACACTATAGTCGTATTTCGACAAAAAGGAATCACTTTTGTTCTTTCGTGACAGTTCCCGTTGAGAACGGAGTACGTTAGATTCACAACTAACATTACAGTTACAAAATTGAAGAACGTAGTTTTTTGTCTTCCTTTTTCTACTTCGCGGTGTACCGAGTCGTTCTCGCAAGTCGTTACAGTGACATTCGGCTCGTTGCAGTGATATTCTCCCTTAAGGGGCCAGGCCACTTTGAAAATTCCAAAAAATCGATTTTTTTAAACTATTTTCGAAAGTAGATACGTTCAGAAATATTGGATTTTGTACGGCGCAGGAATTGCCGATTGAGTTTAGGTAAGATTTTTTCGTAGTATAAACTTCAAACGCGTTTTTCTCGAAACAACGTTTTCAAAATCTAGCTCCATCGTATCTCTAAAACAAATAAACCGATTCTCTTGAAATTGGAACCACATATTGTAAACATGATTCGCGTGATGAAACTGCGAAAAAAAACGCTTTTTTTTGTTACTTTTTTCGTTTTTCATCTGCCATTTTTTTATTTTTTGATAAAATTTCATATCCGAGGGTCATTTTGTAGCTGGTGTCATACTGAATTTAATGAACTTTGATTTTTTTGTTGCAGACAAGCCGTTACCTAGTTGTGATGGACCTACCTAGCCCACCTATTTTTATACAGTTTTTGTACTTAAAAATGAATAAAAATGAATTGTAATTTTTTTTAAATGTATTTCAAGACTTTATTTATCAAGCCCAACAACTTTTATATTCATATCTTTTATAAAATCCTCAAAAAAAACGCGAAATTAGCCTTTTTTCGTGGCTCCAAAGTGAACTGACCCTTTAATATATTCAATTTTTTAAATTGTATCAAGCATCAAACCCGTCCAAATAATTGGGTGGGTCTGCGTTTTTCCGAGCCTGTTCGAATTTTTTTACTGGAGTTTCTCTTTCAATCCCAAATGATGAGCTTATGAGAGTACAAAAATGGTAAATGAAACAGCCATGCTCAAAGTCACCTAGTGAGCAAAAAAAGTAGTTAAGGTTTTCAAAAAATTCATTTCTTCATGCCTGCTTTTCGAGATCTGTCACTTTTCGTCCCGATTGACAATTCTAATAATGTATCCATACTTCTCAACGCCAAACACACATATCGAATATATATTTTTTTCATTCATCCCAAGTCCAACGATGTTCTTACCTATAACACATCACGCTCAGCGCATCCTAATATATATATATATATATATATCGTTGTCACCTACATTCATCTCAAAATTGTTAAGGCCTTAGGCCACAATACCGGGTATAAAATCATGTGCGAATTGAACAATTTTTTTCGTATGAAAAAGTGATTAATTCGTAAAATTAATTACACATCTATTTAGTATGAATATCAAGCTGTTAGAAAATTTTTTTTTCCGATGTACAAAATGACCGACTACTCGAAAAATTCTCGAAACAGCTTTTTTCCAATTGGCGTGACAAACAAGTTTAACAATTTTCACTCGATTTACTTTAAATTTAAAAGTTATGTTCCTAATTGCATTTCGCAGAGAAGTACTACGGAATTTCTAATTAATCGAAAACTCTTCATTTCATGAGCAATTGATGAGCAGTGATAACGAAATTTTTCACTGAAAATTCATCTCTTAAGTTCAAATTTCTGATTAATCGAAAACTTTTCATTTTATGAGCAGTTACAACGAAATTTTTCACTGAAAATTCATTTCATCAGTTCAAATACCTACAACTTGTGAATAAAACAATATTTTTTAGATTGACGAGAACTTTTATTTTTTGTTCTAGGTAAAAATTGTGGATGCTAAACGTCACGCCGCGGAGCGCCTAATAAAAAGACAACAAAATAAAATATTAGTTGTCGGCCATTTTGTACATCTGAAAAAAAAATTCCAACAGCTTGATATCCATACTAAATATATGTGTAATTATGAGTGAATCACTTTTTCATACGGAAAAAAATTGTTAAATTCACACATAATGTTATACCCGTTACCGTGGCCCAAGGCGTTAAGGGGTGAGGCCACTGTAAATTTTTTGAAAAATCGTTTTTTTTTATTGGCTATAAAAAACTATTCGCAAAACTTTAAACGCGTTTTTCTCGAAACATGGTTTTTCAAAATGGCACGCAGCATAACTCGAACAATTTTCATTTTTTTTACTTGAAATTTTAACCAGATGTGAACATTTACATTATCTTGAGAATGTCGATCGGAATTTTCAAGAACTTTATTTATTGATTTTTTATTAACAAAAAACGCCGTTTTTTTCGTCAAAAATCAATTTTTTTTTTCAAACGCACGCCAAATCCACAAAAATTGATACTTTTTAAAATCCGATCGACATTCTCTAGCTATAGCCCTCTCGATTAATGGTTTTTTTTTTTGTTCTAGATTCAAAAGTGCACCAGTGGTGCTGCGTGCCGCGGAGCCCTGGAAGCAAAACATGTCCCGGGAAGATAGCTGTGGAACCGCCATTTTGTTTTTTTTTACTGTAAAAAAATTTTATAATAAAGTTTAATGTATGCCCGATAACACCATTAAAAGTTTTTTTTCAAATACCTTCAATTTCGGGAGCAAAAAATTAGTGAAAAAACCTTTTTTTTGGGGCCGTTACAGTGGCCTTACTCCTTAATGGATTTAAAGTTTGCTTCGTCGGTATGCGAAGAAAATTCTTTCCCATTTCTTAGTTTCGTTATTATCCACGATCCCACTTGGCAAATTTGTTATAAATCGCTAAACAACAATCCTAAAAAACGTCTGCGTGATTTTCCTAGCTCAAATCTGCCAAAGAAAATATCGAAAGTGAAAAAAAAGAATTTCCTTGCATTCCAACGATGCAAACTTCAAAGTCATTTCGGTTAACAGTAATGTAGCTGCTCGTACGGCGTAAAAAATTGAAGCAAGATCTCGAAAAGTTGCAAAAGATACGAAAAATGATTCTCCCACGTTGTTCGACCCTCTGAACGACGAGGAACTTTACTCACGATTTTGAGTGGCATTTATGCCGGAACTGTCGCATCATAAGATCGCAAGGCTCAGCAGGCTGATTACGAGTATGATTGGGAGGCTCGCCCGATGACGGGTAACTCCTGAAAACCCGTGGCCACTCTTGTTCAACACTCGACACTGCGAGTTCCTGTAATGTTTCACATTACCGATCGAGTCCCTCGCCAATACGCAAACTTCGTACTTGTTCGGCGACGCTGGCAATTTGCTGACGGTGAATGACCGATCCCTGTAGATGACGTCCTGTTTGATGACGGACTTTCTACCGCCGACTTGACGCACGTCCACGTAAAAGTCACCCACGTCCCCTCGCGATGTTACGAACCACGTTATCTTCCAAGAATCTTCATCGCTGTCGCTGAAAGGATTCGAGAAATGTCACATTTTAAAAGTGCCAAATTATGCGGCGTTTCGAATGCTCGCGAATCGAGACGAGATCCTCATGGGGATCTGGTAGTGAAAAATGATTCGATGGAAAAATGATTGGATGGTTTTTATATCTTTTTTATGCTTCTCGACGAAATTTTTTTATTTTGATTACAATCCTGCTCGTCTCGATGTTGGCTTAGTTGATGTTTCGAAGCGTTTTAAGGGGTCTTCTCACTTTAGACGCTAAGAAAGGCTGTTTTCGTGCATTTTTTCGATCGGTTTATATTATAGATATTGATATAAAAGTGGTTACACTTAAGGGGTTACCCCCACTTGCGATTTTGAAAAAATCGATTTTTTTTATTGCTTTTTTTTAAGTATAAGTATCGGAAAATATGTCCTGAAAATTTCAAGTCGATCCGAATAAAATTGACTGAGATATGAGTGTTGAAAGAGAAGAATCCGTGAATTGAAGAACTGAAATTGAAACTTTAAACGCGTTTTTCTCAAAATGGCATTTCTGAAGTCGGTGACCAAGATTACTCGAACAAAAAATCTTCTTGAAATTTTGCAGGCTTATTTAATACATAAAAATGTAGTCTTTAATCGTTCGATTTTTTTTTTCGAAAAAAAATGGCCGTTTTATAGCCAAAAAACGGCCGTTTTTTTTCGTTAAAATCGAACCATTAACTATGACTGTCCGCCATTTTGTGAAAAATGAATATTTTTTAAAACCCTTCGATTAAAGACTAGTTTATACTTATATTTGACTAAATCCATCCGCATTTTTTTTTCAGATGATCCACTTCGCCGCAATGTTGGTCACCGCAAACCGTGTATATAAAAACATTATTTCATTGACGGCCATTTGCCACGAAACAATGTAATATTGTTCAATAAAAAAATTACTGAAAGTTCTTCAAGATGTGTTCTTTAAGATGGTATATTGATCGATTAAAAAAGCTTTGTAGTTTTCTTTAAAAAAATTCATGAAAAATGCCTTTTTTTGCGCTACAAGTGGAGGTAACGCCTTAAGGATGTTGAGACCCTATGAAACATGTTAATGTTAATTGTTCAATAAACAGCTTCTTAATCGTCATGAAACTTTTACACGACCTCCTGAATACTTCATGTAAAAACATACCAAATTTTCAGAATTCCATCATCATTACTTCAACCTCCTTAGGGGTTGAAATAAAAAATGATAAGCAAATTCTGAAAATTTGGTATGTTTTTGTATGAAGTATTTAAGAGGTCGTGTTAAAATTTCACGACGATTAGGAAGCTCGTTATTCAAAAATTAACATTTTGTTATGAACTATTTTTAAAAGAAATTTAAAAAAATGTATCAATAAACTTCGCTTTGTTTCCGTTGCTTTCAGTATATTGTAGATATTACAAAATTGAGAGGTCAAAAAAAAACTTATTGCAAAGTTATATCAGTTTCCATAAAACATCATTTAATTTGTGAATGTTAATTGTTCAATAACGAGCTTCCTAATTGTTGTGAAATTTTTTTGTTTGGAAAATTTTCAGAATTTTATTATCATTTGCGATTTGGGACTCAACATCCTTAATAAATACACTTTCGAAGTACATTTAATTTTTGTTTTGTATTTATGTAACCCAAACAAACTTTAAAGGCGTTTTTCTCGAAACAACGTTTTTTGACGACTTGTTGATAAAATCTTCGAAACTACTGAACCGATCCTTATGAAATTTCAACCACATATTCTTTACAACTATAGCTACACAGCGCATTGCAAGGATTTTTTTAAAATTTTGATATTTACTATTTTTTTGCCAAAAACGGTGAAAATACACGTTTTTTTTTGTTTTTTCAAAAAATGTCCGCCACTTTGTTATTTTTGCATACATCACAAATTTTCGTTTATAAATAGTACCGTAAATAAATATTAATTTTTTAAAAATGTATTTCGAAAGTGTATTCATCAAGTGTAACAACTTTTTTTAATCAATATCTATAATATGAACCTATCAAAAAAATTCATGAAAGTAGCCTTTTTAGCGTCTAAAGTGAGAAGACCCTTTAAGATTGGTGCGAAAAGAAGGATGAAGTTATACGATTGTAAAATTGTAAGATGTTCCTGCTGCAATTTTTTGTTGACAAATTTTGTCTACTCATTATGTCCCTACTTATACTAACTTTTATCGGACGTATCTAAAAAAACGAAATCAGTAAGCTTTTCAAAATTTTCATTACGCGATTTTTCATGCAAAACTGTATTAAATTGTTTACATCTTAATTTCTTTATTTTTCCCGAAAACGATGTAGCGAAACTTGGAAAAACTTTTAAGTTTAACTTTTCGACTTTGAAGTTGAATTTTCATTACGCGATTTTTGATGAAAAACTGTATTAAATTGTTTACATCCTAATTTCTTTATTTTTCTCGAAAACGATGTAGCGAAACTTGGAAAAACTTTTAAGTTAAACTTTTATCGGACGTATGTAAAAAAACGAAATCAGTATGCTTCAACATTGATCGATAAAAGAGCCTGCCCCTCGCCTGAATTCACTTACTATTCGATGTTTCGAAACTTGAGGTCGGGCGTTATAGCAAATTTCTCGTCGTCCT
Source organism: Ophion costatus (assembly GCA_951751655.1). Classification (NCBI taxonomy): domain Eukaryota; kingdom Metazoa; phylum Arthropoda; class Insecta; order Hymenoptera; family Ichneumonidae; genus Ophion; species Ophion costatus. Next base: position 32,500,644 of record OX632358.1, read on the forward strand.
GAATTTCACGCTCGCTGCATCCCATCAGGTCCTCGGTGACTTGGGGCAGCGGTGTTCCCGCCAGGTAACTCGGACTGGCGCACATCAGCTTAGTCCATTCCGGTGGAATTTCCGTAAGGCTTCCGAGCCATCTTTTCAGTGGACGAACGTAGCAATCGCAATTCACTGGATTGCCTGTGTCATCGAAAGAATCGCGTTCGATTAAATATCGTCATCACGATTTCAAGAAAACAAAACCGCCAAGTGCGTGTCGGAGCAGGTATGGAGTAGGATTCCGTAGTCGTTTGTTTGTGCAATCATTTCAAGCGTCAATGTGTAACTAGTTCGTAGTTATACAATAATTATGTTTGGGCTTACGCCACAAATTAACGCCACAAAATATGCAAACAACAATTTATGGAGTTTTATCATTTATCACGTATCACTAATATGTATAATTATATTCTGCCTATCGTGTTAAATCCGCTGAGGTAATTCAAGCCTATTTTAATAGGTTTCCGGCTGATTTTTCTTGTTGTCTTTTTAGTTCGTTTTTATAGTGGATATGGTAATATTATTATTACGAAGATTACTACCGAGTCGTTGACAATCTAATTTTTCAGTTTTTATTTGTTCACGTGCAATAAATTCATCATTTACCACAACATTTGACATACTATAATCGATAATACGAATAATCAACGTAAGTAAACATCAATCAGAGCAGCTGTGAGTAAAATAAATTGGACTCTTTTTTGACCCCGAGGAAGTGGTCGTACCTCCTTAATCAGGACGACAGAATCCCTTGAAGCTGCAATTGCTGCTGAGGGAACTTCATGTGGCCGTGGAATTAACGACTGGACGTAAAGTTCAAAATTCTTTACTTAAAAATAGCAGAACCATACTGCCAACTTTAAAAGCGTTTTTCTCAAATTACTGTTCTCGAAGCCGGTGGACATCACATCTCGAGAACCACTTGATGGATCGTTTCCAAATTTACAGGAGATACAGTGAGAAACATACAAGGATCGTTGACGATCTCACTTTTTCAGAATCGACCTTCATTTTTTACTAGTTACGTCAAAATGACAACTTTTTACGAATAGATTTTGTATTCTCGAGTATTAATTCATTGCCACATTGTTAAGACAAATATTTCAAAAATCGACGATCGTCAATGACTCATATTTATAGTAGGCTTGAATAATTCGCTTGGTTTTTACATTTCGGGTGGACCGTTTAAGCTAGAAAGTGTCCACCGGCGAACTTAAGGATGTTGAGTCCCAAATCGCAAATGATGATAAAATTCTGAAAATTTGGTATGTTTTTGTATGAAGTATTTCAGAGGTCGTGTAAAAATTTCACGACAATTAGGAAGCTCGTTATTGAACAATTAACATTCACAAATTAAATGTTGTCTTATGGAAACTGATATAACTTTGCAATAAGTTTTTTTTTGACCTCTCAATTTTGTAATATCTACAATATACTGAAAGCAACGGAAACAAAACGAAGTTTATTGATAAATTTTTTTTTATTTCTTTTAAAAATTGTTCTTAACAAAATGTTAATTTTTTAATAACGAGCTTCCTCATCGTCGTGAAATTTTAACACGACCTCTTAAATACTTCATACAAAAACATACCAAATTTTCAGAATTTTCTTATCATTTTTTATTTCAACCCTTAAAGAGATTGAAGTAATGATGATAGAATTCTGAAAATTTGGTATGTTTTTACATGAAGTATTCAGGAGGTCGTGTAAAAATTTCATGACGATTAAGAAGCTATTCATTGAACAATTAACATTAACATGTTTCATAAGGACTCAACATCATTAAATTTACAAGAATTACGATAAGAAATATTCAGAGTTTCTTGACGACCTCACTTTTGTCAAATCGATCTTTATTTTTCAATAGTTACATAAAAATGACGAGTTTTTTCATGGATTTTTCATGATCGAGGCTCAACTCGTTGCTAATTATAAAAAAATATCGATTTCGAAAATCGGCGATCGTCAACGACTCGTATTTATTGTTAATTTAAATAACCCGTTGCGTTTTTTTTATTGCAGATAATAGACTCCAGCGTTTCAGCTGGAGTCCACCGCTGAACGTTGCGAAAAAATTGCATCATTTGCAGCCAGCTATGTTTTTTTTGCCATAGTGTAAAGTTATTTCTCGTAGGCTCCCAATACTTGTACCTTTGTATTAAAAAAATGCGTTTTATTTCTACTAATCGTTTCTTTAAAAAAATTCGAATCTCGCCACATTTTCGGGCCCCTGGGATAATATAGCCCCTTAAGAAGGCTTAAAAAAACACGCAATCTAGATATTTGTGCAGTTTTTTCATGGAATTTTCACGAAGTCAACTTAGCGATAATTTAGTTGTCCATATCTCCTGAATTTGTTGACGTAATTTGACTCAAATCATTTTAATTGACAGTTCCAATCAGATGCCAGTACCTAGAATATTTTCGAACTTCTCAAGTTCACAGTTCAAAAAATAGGCAGGAGAGGGCCTGCCTTCCAAATCACTCTAATGCTTGATACATCGCAAGCGGAGTTTGAAAATAAAAAGTGATTAATGGAACCTCAATTTCACTTTGAAAGACCTGCCCAATGACGACTCACGTCATAGGGTGCACGACCAAAAATTTGGCCCCCACTTTACACATAGGGAAAATACCCTAAACATTTTAATTTAATTTAAATTAAATTTTAGTTTTAATTTAATTTAATTTTAATTAATTTTAATTTTAATTTTAATTTTAATTTTAATTTTAATTTTAACTTTAATTTAATTTTAATTTAATTTAATTTTAGGAACCCTAAAACAGCCATAATATCCGGTTAACCCTCGGTTACCCTACATCGTGATTTACCTCCGTATCTGAGGATGGTGCCGTTCTCCACGACCTTCATGAGCTTCTCGTCGAATGTCCCGAATTCGTTGTTCTCGAGATCGAGCACTTTGAGATTGCGCATCGGCAAAATTCGATCCATCGGCAAATGAGCAAAGTGATTGTTGCCGAGATAGAGGTTCGTGAGATTCGCCGGTGCCGAGAACACATCCTTCTCCGAAATGTCACTCAAATCGTTGTACGACAAATCCAGCGTTTGCAGCGACGTCATATTACCGATGACGTCTGTAGTCGTAAGTGGAACTTTTATTTCATGCAAATATCGCGCATCGATGATAACTTATGTATACAATTGGAAGTAAGAGTGGATTCATGAAAATATGATGTATGGGGGCGTCCATAAATTACGTAACGCAATTAGGGGAGGGGAGGGGGGTCGGCTTAGGCGTTACGGTGTACGTAAGGGGGGGGTCAACGTTTGCATTACGTTACGATTTTAGAACTGTCAGAAATATCAAAATTTCTGCATGTTCAAGTTTTAAAATTGAAAACTCATCGTTCAGAATAGATGAAGTGCAGGCTCTTATTATTTTGAGAAATATAATGAAGATGAAAAACCCCTCATCTCGCCCGCGACTTGATACTTTAATGTAAGTATCAATATTGTAGAAAGAAACGTAACTTTATATCAAGAAAAACGGAACAAAAACTTTGATCGCGATCTTCTTGAAACTACTATTCTCGACCTTGTTTCGGTGAATACTCAAAAACTTATCAACCGATTCTTGTATTTTTTTAAAACATTTTTGTAATCGCATTGACTAAGGTTGTACGTAGCCGATTTTTTTTAATTTTGATCATGTCTATTTTTAAAGATTGCTTGAGTACAAAAAAGGGCCTTGAAGATAGAAAAAAAATGTCCAAACTGTCGGCATTTTGTAAAAAAAAACCAAAATAAAGAAACGGCTACGCATACCGATAGCTACATTTGTATAGATATCGATAAACTGTTGACTTTTTATTTACAGATAACCTTTCATGAAGATATCGATGGGACAATGAAGAGAATGTTTTTCATCGCCAAATCAGTGCTGATTTTAAAAAGATCACAAAAATGAATATAAAACTAGATGAATATATACGTCATAAAATGAGTATAAACCCGATCCTTTCATAATTAGTTATTTCCTTGAAAAAAAAACGCAATTATTGACGACAAAGCACCCGTTACGTAGCGGAATAGGGGGGGGGGGGGTCACAGGCTAAGCGTTACGGTTCTGTTACGTGGGGAGGGGGGAGATCAAAATTGGGAAATTTCGCGTTACGTAATTTATGGACGCCCCCTATAGAGACTCGTGAGCCATGAGCTTTATTAATTAAAGTGAAAATGGTGCTTCGTTCCTTGAACGATATTGACTTGAAATTAATTACTAATAGAAATAATAATGTCTAATTACTCTTACTAATAAAAATAATGATGTTAACTTGATAATAATCACTAATAGAAATACTAATGACTAATTACTCTTACTAATAAAAATAATGATGTTAACTTGATATTAATTACTAATAGAAATACTAATGACTAATTACTCTAGCTAATAAACATCATGATGTTAACTTGATATTAATTACTAAAAGAAATACTAATGACTAACTACTCTTACTAATAAAAATAATGATGTTAACTTGATATTAATCACTAATAAAAATACTAATGACTAATTACTTTTACTAATAAACATAATGATGCTAACTCGATATTAATAACTAATAGAAATACTAATGACTAATTACTTTTACTGATAAACATAACGATGTTAACTTGATATCAATTACTAATAGAATTACTAATGACTAATTACTCTTAGCATTAAAAATAATGATAATAATGAGGACAAATAGCTCTACTAAGAATAGTTGCGATAATGATAATAAACGATTTCCGATTCAAGAAAGCGATAAAGCCATATCTCGATTTTGGCGAAATTCTTTTCGGAGGTTAAAATGACCCTATTAATTTCTAGAAATCAATAATTAACGAATATTAATATTGTGTTCAGATTTACTAGGAACCTTAACAAAAAACTTTTCCACAGTACCACACGAATTATCAAACAATAATTAACGGCTTACACCTACTTGACTTTTTTTAAATATCGATTTTTAGTTTTCGACGGATTCTCAAAGTATAACCTGACAAGAATATTCTTCAAAAATGTCAAGTCGATCAGTTAGAAATTGGGGGAGTTATGGGCGATTATAGGTAGCTTCCACGAGCCGACGACCTTTAAACGCGTTTTTCTTAAAATGACTTTTCCAACATCAGAAACAACGATATCTCCGTCGATCAACTTTCAATTTCATAAGCTTCCTTTACATAGCAAAAAGCAGTGCTCGAACGAAGGAACTTTCGTTCGATGCATAGTTTTTTCTCATGAATAAAAATTCAGCGTTTTCTTTCACCGAAAATCGATACTTTCACTTTGGAAGACCGCCGTTTGTTCAAAAATCAATATTTTATTAACTCCTTCTTACGAGCACTAGATAATATCAAGGAAAAACTAAATGTGTTTTATTTATGTAGTCCGATTAAGATACTCAAGACCATATTCTTTAATGTAAAAAAAAGACCTCGGTACATTTTCCCCGAAAAAATTCACAAAAATTCTTCTTTTCCGGCTACAAACTAGGTGTAACCCGTTAATATAACAATTTGAAAATAACACGACAAAATATTAATTCTGGATGCCCGCAGGCCCCTCCCCCATCATCTTAATAACGCTAATAATAATAGGAACAAAAATAACTATAACTGTAAAGCAGTTAAACAGTAAGTATACTAATAGTAATAAAATAAGTAATAAAAATTATGATAACAGTAATAATAATAATACTGACAGTGAAAGAATCTCAACAATATTAATACTAATGAAAACGACGACTCACGTCTGCGGATCTCGTTGATGTTGTTGTGACTGAGATTCATGTGAACGACCTTCTTCGTGCCAACTGTCAAGTCAAACGTAACGACTGGCATAGTATTGTACGAGAGATCGACCTCTTTCAGTCTATAAGGAATCCAAGGATCTTGCGGGAGCGTCTTCCTTGTGATAAACGATATGCTGTTGTGGCTAAGATTTATTCTCTCGAGTGATAGACAATCGTCGAGCAACCCATGGGTCTTGTTGTCCAATTTTTCCAGTTTGTTGTGAGAAAGATCAAGGGTCCTTAGCGACACGAGACCCTGGAACGCGCCGTTCGGTATATAGCTTATGTTGTTGTTCGTTAAATTCAGCGTGAGCAGCTGCAAAAGTCCCTCGAACGCTCTACCGCTCACGGTCCTGATCTTGTTGTTCGCCAAGTTCAACTCGAACACTATGGGAAGTCTACCGAAAGCTGCCTTGTCGAGAGACTCAAGAGCATTATCCTGTAGTTAGGAAAAAAAGATGAGTAGATTCATAGATTCGTAAAGAGAGAGAAGGGGGGGGGGGAAGGAGGGAGGGAAAAAGAAAGTGTTATGTATTTTACGAAAAATTGTACATATGAGTCGAAATAAATGCTGTGTTTGTAAATAAGTACGAATTTGCTTTCGTCGTCCTCAATACTTCATGTAAAAACATACCAAATTTTCAGAATTCTCTCATCATTACTTCAACCTCCTTAGGGGTTGAAATAATGATAAGAAAATGATAAGAAAATTCTGAAAATTTGGTATGTTTTTGTATGAAGTATTTAAGAGGTCGTGTTAAAATTTCACGACGATTAGGAAGCTCGTTATTAAAAAATTAACATTTTGTTAAGAACAATTTTTAAAAGAAATAAAAAAAAATTTATCAATAAACTTCGTTTTGTTTCCGTTGCTTTCAGTATATTGTAGATATTATAAAATTGAGAGGTAAAAAAAAACTTATTGCAAAGTTACATCAGTTTCCATGAGACAACATTTAATTTGTGAATGTTAATTGTTCAATAACGAGCTTCCTAATTGTCGTGAAATTTTTACACGACCTCTGAAATACTTCTTACAAAAACATACCAAATTTTCAGAATTTTGTTATCATTTGAGATTTGGGGCTCAACATCCTTAAGAGGTGATTGTCACCCTGTGACAATTATGCAAATGTATATATATATATATATATATATATATATATATATATATATATATATATATATATGTATATAACCACTGAGGGGACTATACATTATTGACTGCGTACATATAAAATAACAATAAAACTAATATATCCATTTGACCAAGATTCAGAATTGTTTTCTTTTCAATCCAGCTTATCTTGATTTCAGCGTATTCAATTTTCCGTACATATAAAATAACAATAAAACTAATATATCCCTTTGACCAAGATTCAGAATTGTTTTCTTTTCAATCCAGCTTATCTTGATTTCAGCGTATTCAATTTTCCGAAGCTGTTTAGAGTCGTGCGAAAATTACAATATTAGACCCAACGAAATTCGACAAGACTAATTTTTTAACTCAAAGATTTACTAAATTGACGTCAGGATAACGTTACAACATTACCATGATTTGATATGTTAAAAGTAAGACAAAAAGTGCGACTGTATCCAAAAGAATAAAATCAGTACTTTAGAAGATGACGATTGGGTCCAACAGAATCAAATCAGCATTTCTTTTTCGACCGGAGTACGAAAATAGTAATGATGTTAAAGTTTCCATCTCTGGAACGCAACGGAAGCTTAGTAAACCGAACTTTTTTAGACAAATTTGGGCTACAAAACATCACTCAAACGTTTTTTAGGATCCGCATCAGAAATCTACGGTCCATATTGTAGAACAAGATTTTGGATGACGAAGAAAATGGAAGAATTTTGGTTGCATTCTGACGATGCAAGGTTCAACATCGAAAATAGTATCTGCTTGTGAAAAAACCAATAGAAATTTTATGAGAAATAAATTATGAATTTTATGAGAAATAAATTATAAATTTTATGAGAAATAAATTATAAATTTTATGAAAAATAAATTATAAATTTTATGAAAAATTATGTATTATCTCATATATCCTTATGAGAAAAATGTATACGAGAAATGCATATATTAGTGTTTGCATGGTTCATATATTCGTGCAACAGATTAGTTTCTCGTTAAATTGAATCATAATGCTAATCACCTGCATGTAGAGATATTGGAGACTGCTGAGCGTGCTGAGAGCTGCCCACGGTGGTTTTGTCATATTGTTCGAACGAAGATTCAAAACCCTCACAGTCAAGAGACCTTCGAAGCTGCCGTGTTGCAAATTATCGCGCAGCCGATTGCTCGAGAGATCGAGAGTGAGTAGGGCGTTCATGGGCGGCCACACGTCGGTGGTCGGAACGTCTTCCAACGCGTTTTCCGAAAAATCCAAGTGACCCAACGATATCGGAAGCTGAAATATCTTGTTGAGATTGTTGTGCTTGACCGTCAGGGTCCTGAAACAATTGGCGACCGCCTTAATTTGTCTTTCAACGTTCCTTCGTATGCCCCTCAGGGCTCTTAGAGTCCCACATTTGTCACTTTGATTTTTTCAGCTTCTGCCAGAAGCCTCTTTCTTCCTCAGCTTACCTGCAACTCGCCAATCTCGTCAAGCTTCCGCGCGCGACATCCTCCAATTTGTTGTAGCTCATGTCCAGCTCGAGGAGAGTCGGCATAGGGCCGAAAGTCGAAGGTTTTATCTTTTCCAAAGAGTTGTGCGACAGATTGAGGAATCTGAGGCTGAAGAGCGTCTGGAAAATTGCGTTGTAAATGTCCGAGATATTGTTGTACGACAAGTCGATCGTGTGAAGTTCGTAGAGTTTTGGAAAGGTCTGCCGCGGCACGGAATGGATATTGTTGTGAGATACATTGAGAACTTTGAGCCCGGTCATATTGTGAAGTGGAACCTGAAAGCAATAAATTCAAGTTCACTGCCGGTCACGGAAATGGGAACAGTCGGGTAGCCGACGGGAAAACTTACGCCTTACTCACACACGGAGAGAATTTTTAAGTAATTTTTACTGTGAAATCACAGTAACTCGGTGACAAATGTGCAATTCTTCAGGTTTTTAGGAAATAAATTATAAATTTTCATGGAAATGAATCAAAATTTACTTTTGCGTAACAGAAATTTAAAATATTTTCCAGAATTTTTACTGAAATGAATAGTAAAATTTCATGAAACGTAAAGATTACGACAATGAGTTAAAAAAGTGCTAATATAAATTAAATTTTTCAGTGGAACATTGAGAAATTTGCGTGTTTTCCATAAAAATTTAAAAAAGGAAGCCGAAATTTTCCGTGCGTCCACCGGAATTTTACGTTCTTTATAGTAAAATCAGTTAGGGCTAGGTCGCCTGACCGTACGCGTGAGCTCTGTGTGCGAGCGTGCGTATACGTGAACGCAAGCTGTGAGAGTGCGCTTGTGTATGACGCAGTATGACGAGCACGAACGACGCCGACCCGCGTTGCTTAGCAACAGCGGTACCGCGCATGCGCATTATAGTACGAAGCATGGGCCAAGAAAGCCTCATGGTCTCGTGCAGTCTAACGTGTTCTACGCAGTTCTACGCAAGAAAACAAAGAAACGTGAAAAGAAACTTCGATAAAGGACGTCTACAATGGTACGGAAAGATGATATGCTAAAATAAGTAGCAATCAAGAATAAAACTACAGAATATATAAAAGCATGGTGAAATTTACATTAAATAAAAAAATAACTTTTTTTCTGCAAAAAACATTTCAATCGAATAATTGGAAAATTATTTTCCAAACAAACTCATTTTTTAGACCAATTTTGTAGAATTTCTTATTTTGTTATTAATAAAATAATATTATTATTTGTGAAAATTAGCAGTTATTCATTAATATTATTATTGCTGTTGCTTACTAGCTCTTTACGAAAAAATACAGTATATAGAGTATTTATTCAATCTTAGGGAATTCATTTTTCGCTAGGGATTTTAGAAATTTCAAGTTTGTCCAGGTTATTTTTACTGTAGAAACTTGGAATTTTTGAGGCAGCCCATTGTTAAAATTCTACATGAGAATGTGTCAGAATTTTTACTGAAAGAAATGTAAAAAATTATGCTACTTGCTTAAATTTTTACATGAATGAAAGCAAAATATCAAAAGCTAGTGTCAATTTTTGACTATGTGCACATTTGTCACCGGTTTCAAATTTTTATGTAATTTTTACGGAGATTTCACCGTAAAAAATACTTAAAAATTCTCTCCGTGCAGATAAAGGCCTCTCATTATTAATAAGATTCTCATCATTGATATTATAACTGAAGCGAAAAATTAAATCACTATAGTCGTTGAGTTTTGCTGTTGTTGTTAGCCTAGTGGTTTTTCTGATCCTGGCCAATGGTAAAGGTCACGGCAAAGGTCAAATGTTATTAGCATTGTTTTTATTGTACATTATTGTCTAGTGGTTTTTCTGATCCCCAAGTGGTAAAGCAGTAGTGCTGTACCACTCAATTCATATGTTTAGTTACGTTAAAATTCATCATCATTATCGGAGTTTCCATTTTCATTTTTGTCATATTATTATTGTCTCGTAATTTCATTATATTGTTATCGTGGTATTAGTTCATCATTTGAATAGTATGGTTGATTAATGATTTTTTCATATTATATATTATATTATTAATTTATATTTAAATTAATCATATATTATAACGTCAAAATTCATCATCATTATTGGAGTTTCCATTTTCATTTTTGTCATATTATTATTGTCTCATAATTTCATTATATTGTTATCATGGTATTAGTTCATTATTTGAATAGTATGATTGATTAATGATTTTTTTATATTGTATATTATATTATTAATTTATATTTAAATTAATCATATATTGATTAATTTGATATATATTAATAATGAATATTAACTATATATATTATATTGATAATAATAATAATATTGATTGACCTCCATAATATATAATCAGTTTGTTTCGATCAGTTTTATCAGTTGTTTATATAATCAGTTGTTCAGATATATTCTACCTCCATCGTATTGTACTCGAACTTGCTTTACCTGATTCAAAGCTGTCAGGGAATTATAGCTCAGCTGCAATTCTGTCGCGTAAGTTGCGCTGTCAAACGCATATCTCGTGATATTGTCGATTTTATTGTAGCTCAGATCAAGGATCGTTATATTCGCACAGTTCTCGAAGGCCCCCGCTTGAATAATCGATATTTCGTTGTGCGACAAATTCACACGCGCCAAAAAGAGATCCTTGAACGCAAGTTTCTCTATTATCGTCGCTTTATTCTCCGAGACGTCCAACAACTGTAAACGAAATATTGCTGAGCGTAGAAAATTTGTCCACCTGCACCGAATATATGTTGCAGTCGAAAATTCCACATTCGAAAATATCATACCTCTGCGTACTGTAGCTGATGGAACATTTGATAATCGATCTTCTTGATCAAGTTTCTCGCGAGGTCGATCGTACCTATTCTCGTGACAGTTCCGAACGTTCCGCGGCCAACGTCGTTTATCAGATTGTCGCTCATGAACAATCTCCTGAGAAATCTCATGCCCCGAAAAGTATTAGCGTCTAGTTTGCGGATTTTATTATGACTCAGATTCAGCACTTTGAGAACGGAATTCCTGGCGAAAGTTCCTCTGAAAAATAAAAAAAGTGTCGATTGTGGTATTATTCGTCTTCATTTTAAAGCTGTGTTATCTTTCTCTCTTCCTCGACCTAATATTTTTTTTTCGAAGCAACGATTTGATTTTTTCATGCTGATTTCACTTGTTCCTACGCCTAAGTTTGAACCGACTTACGAATTTTAACACTCCAAATACATCCCGATAACAACGGAACAAATTTTTTAATTAAAAAAAAAATTTCATCGAATTCTATTTGGCCTTGTCCTGTTTTTTTAATCCTAAACTTTTTCAACAATTAACTGAATCAATTAACGGAATCCTACAGACCAGAAATTCGATTTTTTCGGCAATTTCGATTAAATGCTTACTATATATACAGGCTGTTAGGGAGGTCGATGCAAAGCGTTAAGGGGGTGGTAGGTCACCTCGTTAGGAACACATGTAACCTAGTTTACCTTAGTCCAAAGTCTAAGGATTTCGAGTTATCATGGTAAGCATGATTTTTGGAAAATTTCCCATAATTAGGTACTAACTCGTTTACCTCTTATGTTAATGCTATTTTTTTTAAATAGCATTAACATAAAGGGAATTTTTATTTTTTGACAAGTTTTTAATTATTCAACACGTCCCATTGGGCTAATCGTGTGTATACAGATGATTGTATTGGTGTTTGTCGATTGAATACACATAAAGCTTAGACGCAAGTAAGTTTTGAGTTACCAATTATTGTCTGGTTGAACATTATGAACGAGTTAATACCTAATTTCGGAAAATTTTCCAATAATCATACTTACCATGATAACTCGAAATCCTTAGACTTTGGACTACGGTAACCTAGGTAAGATATGTTCCTAACGAGGTTTAACTATTACCCCCTTGAGGATTGGCCTCGACCTTCCCAACACCCTGTGTGTATATATATATATTATAAAATTACTATACATATATCGTAATTTTAATATACATATTATATATATAATGTAACCAATCATTTTTAAATTCAATTACCAGATTCAAATCTGGGCCAACTACCAGGCCGTAAGAAGGACATATTCCTCGTCCTGCTGAACCCCATTTTTTTTTCTTTTACAGGCAAAATAAGACCGTATCAAGACCTCACACTGCCTAAGTACGATCATTCTTCAAAAAACGAAAACGAGTATTTATTTTTCAATTCGTATACTTTTAAACATCCTTACCTCTTCAATTCTCCGATGAAATTGTGGGACATATTGCACCAGCTCATTTTCGTCAGATCAGCCAAATGCGACGGATCCAATTTGGTGATCGAGTTGTGCGACAAGTCAAGAACTTCCGTATCCCGAAGACCCTTGAATTGATTTCTCTTCAACTCGGCGATCTCGTTGCCATGGAGATCGAGGATTTTCAGCTTTTTTAAGGGTGTCAAGGCGTCGGTGGGTAGGGAGGACAAATTGCCATTGCTGATAACCAATTTTTCCAGTTTCGCCGACAGCATACTGCCGGCGAAACTGTTGCCGGCCAAACCGGAAATTTTGTGTCCTGTGATACTGAGTATCGAGAGATTGCCCAATACGTTGGTCGCCTCTTTTGGGAATTTCTCGAGTTTGCTGCCCGTTATGTAGAGCTCCTGCAGGGTACGATTGACCCCGAGGAAACTGTGCTCTTCGATGATCTTCAGTGGTGTCTCGATGAATTTCATGACCCTCACCTCCAGGGGATAAAGCGCCGGCCCGTACAAACGTTCTATGTTGCACTTGTAGATGACGAGCTCCTCGATGGGCACACCATCGTTGCCCAGATTCACGAATGCCAAACTCAAACTCGCCAAATTGGTGTTCTCGCAGCGAACGAAGATTCCCTGGTCGGTGCCACGTGTGCAAGTGCACGGATATATGTAAATCGGTTCCTTCGGACACGTGTACTTTGGACCCGGTGGTATGTAGCCGGCCATTATGGGCACTACCAGTCCCAGCAACAGTGGCAACCTGCTCATTCTTCTTTTTATCGCTTAATGACAAACAAAAAAGACAACACTCGTCAGGAGATTCTTTCTTTTATGCAGAATCAAATGATTCGGACCTATTCCTGTGTGGGCGTCGCAAAGTTTGGTGAACTTTAGCACGATGAGAACCATGACGGGAGACGTGATATCATCTCGTTGCCTTTTTCGATTCTCCTCATCCATATTCACGCTCATCTACGCCTCCATGCCCACGAACAAATGACAAGAAGAGGGAAAAATAAGAGAGAGGGAAAAATAAGAGAAAGAGAGAGAGAGAGATCGCACGAGTGGGGAAATGAACAGTAAGACTGCACAACAGTGTCAAGTTTAGTCTGGAATATCGTCATTTTGAGAGACTCTACGGTAGGATTCCGGAGGTTCAGTGAAAGTTCGGGCGGAGCAGAAGATTGAAATTTTTTTAAACTGATTTTTTTTATTGCGTAGAATCAAAGCTTAGGATCTGAACTATGATTTGCACCAAGGATTCTGCAAAAAATAAAACATTGACCGATTTATACCGATGTAAAGAATCGTCCATTGCGCTACGGCGACCCGCGCGGCTACTTTTACTGCCCACTCTTTTTTTCTCGAAACAATGTTTACTAAACTGATTTATAGTTTAAGCTAGTTTACGAGCATAATTTATAACATTTATCGTACGATCGAATGTTTTTTTTAATGTGATTGTCCAGTTGATGATAATAAATGATCAAGGTTGTTTTTTTCGGTCGGAAATCGATTTTTTTCCTACATCGTGTCACTCTTGTAATTTTTCAAAATTTCAGATCAACTATTCGATCATATGAAAATTTTATTATCATAGTGAAAGTACATTTTTTATTTTTCATTTCAGATCACTCTAGTTGCTAGAGGTATCCACACCGATTAACCGTGCACCAACCGCTGCACCTTGAATAATAATAGCTTCACTGTGTATTAATATACTGCATGCAAAACAACTCACAATTTATTAATTGTGTATTTATGAATTGTGTGTAAAATCCCATCCTCGTTATCTCAATGCTCTCGTCGGGGGAAAATATTGGAAACCGTCAACCGTCCGTTGACACACTTATCTCTGGCTCCGATTTTGACACACCGCGTCAATTTGACTAGGATAGTACTTCATCCACCTGCCATTGACAAAACTTGGGTCGATTTTTATTTTAAAAAATCAGGAATATACTTTTAACACTTCCAAATATATTTGCATAATTTACACCTGGAAAATATAAAATTAATATCCCATAAAAAATGATTGAAAGTTTTCTATTTTGGAAAAGTGAGCATTTTATTCCAAATTCGTCCGGGTCAAAATGATCCGGAGTGTCAACGGAAGATTTCAGAAGGTTGAGCTTTCCACCTACGCATCTCAAAGGATACAATTTTTTTCGAACTTCTGTACGACGAGATTTTCAACAACAAGAAAAAACATTCATCTTCTATGATAAATTACTAATCGGGAACATTGATTTTTATTTCTCTCAACATCGATAGTAATTACTAAACTCTTTCTTGTCCTACGATAATTCACCCTTATAGTTAGCTAGCTATAAGGGTAAACAATAATTATAAAGCTACCTATAAGGGTGCACAATAATTCACGCCTATAGCTACCTATCCTGACCAACTATTTCGTGCCGTTCTTAAAGTTCGTGAAACTTTTTATGCGTTGAAAAAATAGTGGAAAAACGTTTTTGCACTCCTGTGTGCAAATCCCGGCCCGAGTAGTTTCTGCACCACAATCGCAAAGAATTATGCGTTCTCAAGAAGGAGGAAGGAACATGTTCACATGTGCATCGTTTCTGACCAAACCGCATCATCTACGGGAGAATATGGTCGTGGGAATAAAAAAGTTCTCGTTGACCTGGTATACGGGTGTAACAATAGTGTCTTCAATTCCGAGTGTTCTGAATTCTCCAGCTATACAATGTATACAGATATACATATTTATGTATTTCCGTATGTACATATACTGCACGCTAGCGAGAAAGGCTAACGATAAATTGATTAGATGAATATAAATCAGTGAACGAACCACATCTCACCAAATTATTCTATTCTTCGTCGTCACCTTCTGGCACGATTTACCCAGGACAAAAAATTAATTTACCAAAAGCCGTTTGTAGAGGGAGTTTTGTGAATTCTGTAAACATTTTTTTTATCAACGCGGCGTGCATATGGACCCGGCAATGTTTGATAAAGAGTTACGTGCATACAGATCTCGAGCAGAACCGAGTGGCGGAAATAAATTCACTGACCCATGAAAATACGGTCAGCTTGATACAGGTTTGACATTTTTTTTTAATTTCACGACGCCCTAGGACTTTCCGGTATATCCGTCTTTCTCTCTCTTTCGATCGCACGCGCGGAAACAGCAGCAGCAGAAGAGCATGAAAAAAGCGAAATGATCGCAGTATCGCGCAGGTATCAGGTTTTTTTGTCGGCACAGATAGCATGGTTTTGCATTATTAATATTATTAATATTAATATTATTAATATTAATAATATTATATCTTATATATATATTAAAATTGTATATATATATATATAATATTTTATATATGTATAGTGTGTTACATTCATTATACGAACTCTCTCGCGCGGGGGCTCGTGTAATGAAAGATTTGCGCAATTCGCAGCACGATACGTGCACGAACCGAGAAGCGTGTCAACCGGCAACTGAGAATTTCTGTACTCCGCGCAGACATTCCCTCGTACTTTGGCGTTTGTTACAATGGACTGTTAGAAAATAGCTCTTTTGCAGCACTGTATCCTGACATTTCATTTTTTCATACACTTGTGAATAAACCAATAAGTAAGGATTACGTGCAGAGGACCAATTCGTTATCGAAGAATCGTTTTGCTCGAGGTTATCGATAATGTATTCACGCTCTTCTGAAAACTCCTTACCGATCACACGTACTATTCTCTTTACCTGTAATTGCCTACATTGTTTCAATTTTTCGTTTTGTCGAATTTAAGAGATTATGCCTAGCTGTGAAAGTCGAAAATCACTTACTTCAAAACCAATATATTTTGACAGCATATCAGGTTATGAATGATCCCTGAAAATTCCAAGGTGAGCGGATCAAAATTGACAGATTTGTAGGCTGCTATGTTGACGCCCGTCGGAACGCTCGGAAGGCCGTTCGAAACTTTAGACGCCTTTTTCACAAAATATTGCAAAAAGTAGTGCATCGATCTTTCTGAAGTTTTCAGGATTTTTTCTAGATGTAAAAGCATAGTATTTGGTAGGAGGATTTTTTTCCGATCTGATGAACGAAAAATGCCCAGTTTTTCGCAAAAATCAAGACTCTCACTTTGAACATGAGGCATTTATTTGTTTATTTCATATTTCGGAAATTCCTTCGATTAATTATAGGACAAACTGAGGATACTAATATATTAATATAGGTACTAACTAAACTAATTATACTATACTAATATACTAACTAATTATGACATACTAATTCACTAATTGAACTAATGTACTAATGTACTAACTAATTATGATGTACTAATTTACCAATTAAACTAATATACTGATTAAATCTTTTTGATTTTTTGATATTAGATATTCTGGTTCAGAAGGGTATTCCTCACAGCAAAGGACGTTTTTATACAAAAAAAAAATGACAGAGTATTTTTCAGATGATACTTTTTCAAATACCTAATTTTTGCGTAGAAATTTATGATCACGATTTTCTAACAAAAATCTCAAAAATGAACTGTTTTCGACTGTTACAAATGGACATAAGCCGTTAATCGATTTTTTAATTTCGTTTTGACCTCAAAATGTTCCATTTGTTTAAGACCAAATTTCTTATATGACCCAATTTGATCGACAAAAGCCCTATTATTTTTTCGATCTAGTGTTCGTAAAAAACGATCCTCGTACCTAACGTCTCTTTTTGTTTGAACCTCTTGCTCTCTTCTTCTCTCTCGTACCCAAAGACTCTCTTTGTTCCAACCGTTTGCTCTGTCTTCCATGGAAAATAATATTCCTTTGTGAAAAAAATTGCACTGCTTTGGGAATCACGACTAATATGTGTACATCATTCGGCGATAAATTACTGAAATTGTTATTCAATGCCCATACTAATATAATACGTTTCAAAGTTTCAATACAACTCGGGCCGTTTTGCGTTGTTTTATTGTTTAATAAAAGTTTTTATATGCATTTTTGTAAATTTACCACTCGTCTGACCAGTACGTAATATCGAACAGCACGAACAAATTTGTACGTATATACTCGAGAACCGGAGCTGCTGGTGAACGGCCTAATGCATGCATTTCTTTTTGCTGCATTTACGCTTGGATGCATGTTGATTTGTATAGCTAAGAGTGATTTTAAGGACATTCGACTTCGGGGACCGTCCTCATAGTACCATATAGTCCCTACACTCAACGTTATTTTATCACCAATTTATTCGATATCACCTTTACGTAAATGTAATAATAATTATATAAAGTTGTTCCATGCACGGACCGTTTCATGCCCAAAATCAACGAATCGTTTGGAAAATTTGAGGGCTGTTCCCAAAACAGCCAGAAGATCGCCAACACTGTGGCCTCAAAATATACTTTCCACATATATTAATATACGTAATAATAATAATAAATAGTTAAATAGGGGCACCACGTTTATTCGTTTCGTATGCCAAGTAAATGTGCAAAATTATAACTGCCACAGCAAAGCCACCTCCCATATCAGGAAACGTAGGTAAAAGTCGGATTGCGGCATACTGTTATCGCGAATAATGCCCACGATCAGGAATCGAAACATTACATATACTTTTGCAATTCACCTCGATAAATAAAAACGTTTTACACAACGAAAAAAAAACAAAAGTTTTTGCATAATCAAATTAACGAATACCATTATTTAAAAAAATAACCTAGAACTCATTGAGGTGTTCTAAGTTGTAAAGTGTAATTTCGAAATTTAAAAAGTACAAATCTTTTATTGCATCGATTTATAACGTAGGGCCTTAACTTTAATCGGCAACCAAGATGTTGTACAAATTCCAAAAATTGACCGAGTTGTGACGATTTTTGTGAATGGTCACCCATCTGCGCTTGCCTCTTTTTTGTCTTGCGTTTTTCTCGAAGCTATGTTTTATGAAACGGTGTGTAAGGCGTACATCAAAATCTATTCGTCCGATACACATTAAATTTGGACGGAGCATAACTTATAGCGTTTTCTATCGTGTAACCGGCTGTTTTTAATATATATTTATTCATTTATTTAAAAATATATAATCAAAGTTGTTTTTTTGCTGAAACTCGCTTTTTTACAGCCTGACATTTTCGCAATTGCCAACAATTCAAAAAGGTACCCGGTCATACAAAAGTTCGGTTAATATTAATCGAACTTTTGACTGACATGAAGCAATAAGGGTAACCTGGAATGAAAAATGAAAAATTTTTCATTTTTCATTTCAGGTTACCCTTATTGTCAGAACCACCTACACTGATTTGCCATATAGCAACGTCGGCACTTTGTTTAAATAATAACTCCATTGCTTATCAATATTTTTCAATTGAAAAATTTTTACTCGGCAAGACTACGTATTAAATTCTTGTCCCAATACTCGCATGGGAAAAAAAATACAAAATCAACCTGTCTTTTGGGTCCTAAGTGTATGCAGACCCATGACACCGATTGTTTTTACAGTTTCCCCGAGAATACGGAATGCCAACTGACAAGGAACATCACTTAAGTGTCTGCCATCGATTTTTTCGAAACTCATACATGGGCTAAAGTATTTTTTTATCTGCGGAAAAACGGTTTTAAGGGGGGAAACCCTCAAAGAAAGGCGTCATGAGAGGTGATTTAGCAATTTCAAAAACCAAAATTCTTCTAATCTCAAGCGATGAAAGATCCGCTATAAAAGTATTGAAAATAAAATAGAATTAGAGGGTCACACGACTGTCTTTGAGGGTTGCTTTTCCTCCTTCAAATCGCCTTTCCGCCAATACCGAAAATACGTGTCTAATAGTTTTCAATGATTTATCACACATATGAGTTCCTGCAAAATCGTCATTCGGCTTTTTCCCTACACCAGAATAAAGCGAAAAAGCGCGACCTCGAAATTAAAAAAAGAAGCACGGTTTCCCCAGTTTTGCAATGACGTTTACGCAGCCAGCCGCACGCAACGCCCGAGTGTATGCACCGAGAAACCACGTGACCGAACAATACATGAATTGTAAAATTAAAACGAAGAAAAATGAAGAAAACGAAAGCCAGTGCTTCCGACATTTCGACGCACGAGAAATACATGAAACAACTGCTTCGGTATATTTACGAAACAAAGGAGGTAAAAAAAATGCTGCTACAAAAGGACTTTTCAAATGAAAGGAGAATAGTACACGCACCATGGTCACTTCCACTTTCTACGCGGCGCGACACCCAGTTACCCGTACTCGTATCTATTTGAAATAAACATGTGGGAAAATCATTGTCATGGACGCGCGCGGCAAAGCATAGCTTTCGTGTGTATATAGTTGTTGAGCATCACAATAATATAAAAATAGCGGTTTTTATCTACCGTTGCTGAAATCAAGTATATTTTATATCAGCCATTTATCCTCTCTCTCCCTCCCTCTCTCTCTCTCTCTCTCTCTCTCTCTCTCTCTCTCTCTCTCTCTCTCTCTCTAGCAGTATCCCCGCTCTCTCTATCTCTCTGTTCCAATACGAGGGGGAAAAGGATTTTCTGGGTCCACCGGTTGACCTTCCTCATACATACGTTATTTGCAGCTCTCGACTTTCAGAACATTCACTCATTCACTATAGTCTAAGGTGGAAAAACTGTACCACGATATTTAATAATAATAATTATTATTATCATTATTATTATAACTAAAACTCCACTTAGATTCTCACCAAGGATAACGACGCTTTATAGTCGGGGAATTCCTATGGAATTCTTATCCAGCACACTGCCCATGCCTGCATTCGAATCACCGCACGTCATGAAGTAGACACGTGGCCCTCAAAAATATTTATACATAGATAGGTGCACACTAATAGATAATTATACATATAATGTGTATATAATATTATAAAATTTTACACGTGATATTGTAGTTCGTCGAATGTGGGTAGAAAATATTTTTATAACTTTCTATTAGTGTATATAGACGTATATATATATGCTCGTGAAGACGCACGTGTCTGCTTCATCCCAGGAAATTTTATGGTGTCGAAGTTTGCATCGTTGCAATGCAACGAAATTTTTTCTCTGCGTCTTGTGCTCCTTATTTTTGTTATTATAGAAGATCTTTTTTAATAGATTTACATTGTAGATCGCTAAATAAATATCTTAAAAAATGGGTGATCGACGTTTGTTGGCAAAATCTGCCAAAATAAATTAAAGGAATTCAGGAATATTAATTTTCATTGCACTCCAACGATGCAAACGTCAATTTCGTAGGTATAGACGTATGCACCAAATTATTGCACCGAGTGTCAATTGCGCTTTCGATATTCTAATATTATAAAACTGCCACGAAATTGTGCGTATTTATATGTATTTGTTTTTAATCGACAAAACGATACCTTTCACTTTCGACCGATAGTACGAGTTATTTGCATTTGTGGAGCTGTCGTATCTTCGACGTGCTTGCCAGTGCGTTGTTATCACGAAATTTCATTTAGAAAAAACAACGTGATGTATGAATCATTTTGAACGAATGTGCACGATCGAGGGAGCGCGGCAGTCACGACATCTCGTACGACGGTTCCTTGATCAGGTTTATGCGAGAACTGGTGAGGGCTCTGAACCTCGCGACGAAAGCAAGCGGCAGCAGTAAGAGAAAGGCGGCTGTACGGGTGTTGGGTTCGGTCGTTGGTTGGCTCGTGTTCGGTTCCCTCCGTACACTATGCGATCGCCTATATATATGTATATATGTATATATGTATATATGTATATATATATATATACTTTTTACCGATACTCTCGTCGTCATTACTCCGAAAGTTCTCTCGCACTAATAATCTTCTCTCGTTTCTCTACGATGAGCATAGCGTCCAACCGTTTGATCCCATCATCATCTTAGCCCGTTCGCGTTCGGTACATTTAGTTATGAGGATCAAGATCCGTTTAGTATCATTACAAAAGGAATGATTTCCGAGTTGAAATATTAATTATTGACATGCAGATTTTTGGA
Source organism: Ophion costatus (assembly GCA_951751655.1). NCBI lineage: Eukaryota > Metazoa > Arthropoda > Insecta > Hymenoptera > Ichneumonidae > Ophion > Ophion costatus. The sequence goes on from OX632358.1 coordinate 32,522,271, forward strand.
AGATTGACACAAAAATGTAGTCGATGAATAATCGAGCTGCGTCTGGTCGACGAATGTTCGATGGCAAACCAGAATAGTCATTAAAGATAATAAAAAATCTACTTTAAATTAACGAGTTATGCCTAGTTGTAACAGTAAAAACAGCTTATTTTTGGATTCTTTTTTTTTTTAAGATTCGTGATGATAAATTTTCACAAAAATTAGGTATTTTAAAAAGTATCATCGGAAAAACACTCCGTAATTTTTTAGGGTAAAAATATTTAATTATAATCGGAAAAATCCTTCAATCAATATTTAATTATAATCGGAAATTATACGGAAAAAAAATCCTTCAATCAAATACTATATTTTTTTCATCTAGAGGAAGCCCTAAAAATGTCAGAAAAATCAGCGCACTAGTTTTTGAAATTTTTTGCTTATCGCCTTTGAAAACGTACTTTCGAGAATACGCGTTGAAAGTTTCGAACGACGTTCTGAGCGTTCCGATGATTGTCAACACAACAGCCTATAGATCTATAAATTTTAATCCATCAACTTAAAATTTTCCGGAAATATGGATAAGATGACATGCCGTCAAAATATATCGGATTTGAAAAAGGATTTTTCAACTTTTACGACTAGGCATAACCCCTTAATTCATTTTTTGTAGGATGAGAAAAGGCGAATCTTCACTTGCATATCGTTCGTAAATTTTGCAGTAGAGAAGGAAAAATAAATTATTTGACGCAAATACATGTGTGGATTCTGGTTGAATCATTACATTTTTTTTGAGCAATTATTTTCGCATTGATAAAAAATCGAGTACACGATACTTTTAGATAAGGCTGTGTGTATATATCGATATATGCAATCCCAACTTGGATACATTCGGGGGCATCGAAGTGGTATAATGCTTCGGTATCGATGCTTTTATTGGCGTCGGGTTAAACGACAGTGAAAGTTAATGGGACAACCGACCACGTTAGCCGATAAAAGTGTGTGGCCCGCGATACTTCGTATCGTGAATATGCCCTCAAATAATTATACGTCTGTAACGAGAGAGAGAGAGAAGCAGATTTCCGTTAGTCTCTTTATTATTTCTCGGTCGTTTAAGCCATCTCTGAGCTCAAGCGCCTACGAATGTCTCGCTCCGAATATTATGCAATGCTCCAGTAACCAATTTCCGCGATGTTGGAATAGCAAATTCCGAACGGACTGGAGTTCCATCCTCATAAAAAAAACATCTTCGTTTGGGATTTGGAAGAAAAAGAACAACTGTTCCTCAATGGAAACTGCGGTGATTTGGGAAATAAAGAACGTCGCAATTTCATGATCCATTTCACATTGTTTATTGTAGTGCGTAAAAACGAAACTCAAATGCTGCCGAGATTCCAAATGATCGCGTCAATCCTGTCTAATAAGTGTGTAAAATTAAAAATAAACGGTGCGCTTAAAGTGTTTATGAAAAAAGAAAGAAGTTACGTAAAGGCGTTCGGGGTTCTATTTGTATGGATGACTTAAGAGTACGACGCAATTATTTCTACCCAGCACCATCAAAATACCCATGACACAATGAAGTGAGCGAAAAGCGGAGCCGGCTCATTTCGCACATGGAGAGACGAAGAAAAAAATGACGAACGATCGCGACACGATGAGCAACGTTAAACAAATAGTTGTAATAAATAACACTGATACGATGAATTAATGATAACGAGCCATGTGGGCTCTCGGTGTGCGTTTGCGACTTCAATGAACAAGTGGTGCAGTCTTTTACGTTGGCAAGAGGGACAAAGAGAGATAGACGAGGAGGAATACTTGACAGGAATAGAACATGTTCCTTAAGGCTTATGATAGTACTGGGGCCACGTTATTCCCGGGCCCATTGCCGAATTGTCATAGACATATTTGATTTTTGGATTGGCCATGGCGCCGAAAAAAGACTGGCGAATCATGCTGAACATTGCTGAAGCCAGAGCCATGTTGCTCATCATCCCAGCTACCGAGGCAGCTGCTCTCGCATGAGCGAGCATCATCTGTGCGAAGAACGAAACTAGGAAACTCATGCCCGGTACCATTTGTGACATCTGATCCTTCATTTTTCTGCCTAGATTCGTCAGACTGGTAGACAACTTTCGATTGACGAATTGTTCGTCGATCCGGGGAAGTCTCAGTATCAGACCCGAGCGGACATCTTTACTTCGTTCCTCGTCCGCTCCGTTGGGACCTCGTCCACGGTCACCATCCTCGTACAATCTTCGCGAATTGTCCTGACCTACGTGAAGTCTCGAGTCCTGCTTGCTCAGAATGTCCAATCTCTCAGCCATCCTCTCGCTCAATTTCGTGCCGAACAGTAACTCGAATGCCTCATAGGCGTCCTCGACGCTCATGTAATTGGTCGTCTGCTCGCTTGCGTTTTCGTCGCTGCTCCCATTGTTTTTCAATTTGTCGAGGAACATTGCCATTATTTTGTCGTCGTTGCTCGTGCCTTGGCGGGAGTTCTCGATCGAAACTTCGTTATAGTCATCGATGGAGGGTCGATTTCGAGTTAGACTCTTGGCCCCACGTGATCTGCTACTCTTCTTGCCTTGATCGCTTTTCTTCTCCACTTCCGGTTTCGAGTCTCTCTGCTCCAGCATGTCCTCCATGATGTCGCTTATGATCGTAAGTATACTAGGCAAATTTTTGTTATCCTTAATTTTTGCAGCTCTTCCCGTACGCCCGAAGCTGTTAAAGCTTACACCGATTTCCCCATCACCGTAGCCCCTTACTCTCATGTAACCGTAAACCTTGTCGAATCTTTCCTCCACCAAGCCACGATACCAATCGACCAGAATCCCCTCAACGTCTTCCTTCCGCTGCAGAAGTTCCCTCTCGAAATCGTCGCTCGTAATTCCGAACATGTCTTGGAAGCTACTCGTGTCCTGATGTCTGCCAAAGGGATTGAGACCACCGAATGCAGGAAAGCTGGGTAACGAAGGAAGGTTCTGGGCTACAACTGGCCACACGAATATACCCATGCATCTTATGAAGCTCAGGCTCCTGATACACTGCACGATCTTGGCCATGAATCCAGCTTTGGATGTCCGATGATCGATATCCTGGACGATCTTCAATATTCGATACTGATCGGCAGTGAGGGCTTCCTTCATAGACGCGTTCAAAGTCTCGACGAAGTAGTCCTCGGGATTACGCATTTCCTCATTGTTCCGTTGTTGCGTTAGATTGACGAGGAGCTCAAGGAACTCGGATTCCGTCATGTTGAATGGAACAGGATCAATGTCGTCGTCTGTTGAAATATCTTGATAATCGTGCGGAGGTTCTGCGTCGAGCGATCTTCGTTTTCTTCGTCCCTCTGACATTGGTTCGGCAACTAGTTTCTCCGTTGCATGTTTTCCTGGTAAGCTGGTCGACTGGCCGCTTGGGTGTTCTGCTCGTACCACAGATGAATCCCCTGTCGTCCCTGTCCGACTTCCTGATGTTGCTGATGATGACGAATCTGGGTTAAAAGAAAAACGAGTGAAAAGTCGAGACGATCTACGACAATCGATACAGAATGCTGTTTCTTTTTTCTCAAGCTTAAGCTCGTTCACCTACGGACGGAGTTAATCCCTGGATGCTGCCGACGTATATCGCACCGGCCTGGCCTTCGGCGAGCAATGGTCCTTGGGCGACGTATGCAGCTTCCTGACGATGCGATACTCGCTCCTGAGCAGCTCGGAGTGGGTAGAAAAAGCCTTGTCCCGGTAGTCCGATGCTGGGCGCATTTGGTATCTGCGGTAGTTGTGGGTAATCGGGAAATTGCGGGAATTGAGGTATCTCTTGAGGGATCTGCGGCAAGTAGGAGCCCAAGTCCGGAAAGTTCGGTATGCCCGGTAGGAATTGTCGTAGCGTTGGCCAACCAACGTTACGAACGCAGTTTGGGAAGACGTCGAGACGCGAGCATTCCACCATCTTGTCGACGAAAATAGGTTTTATCGGATTTGGCAGTAGATCCTCGCACATTCTTATGACACTGGCCTGTCTCTCGTTGAGGAGCGGACCGACCAGCGGATCCTGCGAGTTGAGATACGTTTGCTGGGACCGTAACGGAATGTTCGTTACAGATGAAATTTGCTTGAGCGTTGATTCGATCCGAGATTCAACCTCGTCCTCGGGGGAGATGGGTATGAAATTTTCGGTGGGTAGTGCAAGGCTGGGTTTGCTGGGGGTGGTGAGTCCCAGGATTCCCGCAGGCTCCAGCTGAAGTGGAAGGAGGGTTGGCGGTTGAGACGGCTTGTTGTCAACGGTCGGCTCTGGCAGAGATCCGATATGTGGAAAATTTGGCAAACGCGGAAAGAACTGTGCGATCGTCGGCCACGCGATGTCTCGCGTGCAATCCAAAAATCCCTTTTCTCTCATACATTCCGTCATTCGTCTGTCAAATACATCACGTATTGATTCCGGCAAGAGGTTTCCGGCTACCGTTATTATGTTTCCCTGTTGATCGGTAAATGTGGCAGCGAATTCTGACGACCTGTCAGGCGCCTGCGTCACGGCGTCCTGAGTGCCCGAAAAACCAGGCAACGAAATTTGCAGATTTTTCAAAATACCCAAAATCAATTCCTCCGGATGTTGGCTGTATATCGGAACGAATCGCGTATCGGTTATCGTGACCACGGCGTCACCGTGCTGACCGGTTTTCACGGCGGTCTCCGATATTACGGGCAACGCTGCTGAGACACCTGGAGCTTCCTTGGAAGGCAACTGGTCGATTTCTTTGGTGGAATCGTCGCTGATATTGAAGTTTGGAAAGCTCGGCAATCTCGGATAATATTGCGTAACTGTTGGCCAAAGTATGTCCCGCGTACACACCATGAAACTTGAATCTTTACTGCACTTGGATATTTGCTCAATGAAGTTTGGCCTTGCACTCGCCGGTATCAAATTCTCCGATACCTGTATTATGCTCAGCTCATTGGGGCTGAGATGCTCACTGAGAGACTCGAGAATTCCAACGGATGTTACAGGTATGTCAAAATTGTCCGTCGGCTTCGAGGACGACCTTACATTCGTGAGAATCTTGAGAAGCATTGTTTCAGGACGCTCGGAAAAAATCGGCGTGAACCGTGTGTCGGTAACGGAGATTACCGGTGTCAGAGAATCGCTAGATTTTTCAGTTATCGCCTGGCGTAGCTGATCCACGGATCCACTTCCCGGCGCATCCAACGGGATCTCAAAGGGTGCTCCAGCAATCGGGGATGTCAGTTCTTCCTCGGATTCGGCGATGATTTGACTTCCCAGGGGTGACCTGCCGGTCAGCTCCACGGGAGATTGAACGATAGGTTGATAAATTGCCGGTGTAATGGCGAATGTTTCTGGCAATCCGGCAAGTTTGGGATTCGCCGTGAACAATCCTATTGATTCGTCAATCAAGTCTGAAATTTTCGTTTGATCTTCCTGCGGAAAGCTCGGCATGTTCTTGACGTACAATTGAAGAGTGGGCCAAATAACGTTCCTCGTGCAGTTCAAAAAGTCACTACCACCTTGTAGACAACCGACGAGTCTAGCGTCAAGATCTCCACGTACCTGGGCGGGTATGACACTTTTCGATAATGCCAAAATCCGCAATTGACTGTAACTCAGACTGTTCAAAGTCGCGAGGGTTCCTTGAGTAATCGGCGAAAGCGGTTGCGAATTTCTTGGTAGTACGACCAATTTGATATTGGACAGAATCTGAACAATGCGGCTTTCAATTGTACTCGCGGGATCGGATAATCCGATGTCTTCTTTGGCCAACGCTGGCGCATCGGTACCTTTGCTCGGTGGCTTATCCGAAGCTGATTGCGGTTGCGTTTGTCCTTCCGGCTGTGGTTGCGGTGGCGGCTGTGGCTGCGGTTGCGGTTGTGGCTGCTGCTGTCCCGAAGATCCTGCTCCTGGGAATCCCGGAAAAGTGGGAAAGTAGCTACTGAAGTCCGGAATGTATTGCGAAAAATCGGGTAGCTCTGGCAAGGCGAAGGTCGGTATCCAACTCGAGAAATCGGGAAATTGCGGCAATCCAGGATACAATTGACGAATGGTCGGCCAAGTCGAGTACTTTGTGCAAGTAAGATAATCGTAGTCTCGAATGCACTTTGCCGTTTTCGAGATGAATTCGGATCTCATCGCTTCCGGTATCAATTGTTCGGCCGTGTAGAAAATGGCCATTTGATCGGCCGTCATCGTGGATAACGGTGCGCCGGCATGTGCCGCTGAATAGACCGGCGGATAGAGCGGTATACGAGGCGTTTGTTTCAAAGTATTGGCCAAAATTTGCACAATGACGATCTCCGGTTTCGGATGACTGGCTCTTGTCGCGTCGGCTTCGACGACTACCGGCAATTCGCCGAGTCCTTCAACGGTCGGATACGGAACGATCGGATAACCTGGCTGGAGGCTCGCATTAGGATACCAGCTCTGATAATCCGGGAAGTCCGGCAATGTTGCGAAATGTTGCTTCACGATTGGCCAAGCGAAGTATTTCACGCAAGAGAAATATTCGAATCTTCGAACGCACGAGTGCATTCTCTCCGCGTACTCGTGTCTCGACGATTCAGGCAAGAACGTTTCGGCCATCCTGAGAATTTCCAGTTGACCGACCGTCAACAATTTCGAGAGCGTCTCGTTTTTGGGATCAATGAGGGTTGGCAGATTGGCGCCATCCTGAGGTCGCGAGCTCATAGCTTCCTTCAAGATATTGGAAACTAGGAGCTCGGGTGTGACGAGCGTTTGTTGCTGAGAGCGCAATCTCGAGGTCTTGGGGGTGTCTCTTTGATTGCCGGGCAGCCAGTCGGCCACGTTCACCTCGATCGGTAACGTTGGCAAATTTTGGCTAAACGATTCCGGTATATTGTCAGCGATGATTGGCCACACGAATATCCTCATGCAATTCAAAATGCTCAATCCTCGTATGCACTCGAACATATTTTCGGCAAACGTTTGCCTCTGTTGTCGAACGACGAGGCCCTCGGCGCACCTCACGATATTCAATTGGCTGGCGTTCAACATACTCGTGTCCATTTTCGACAAATAAGAATTCTCCGCCTCATCGCCCATTTCTTTCGTCATGGCGATCGTATTGAGCGCATCGGAGAGCTGTGCCTCCGTGAATTTCGGAATTTGCGGCAAAACTTCGGCCCCTTGATCGCGCAGATGTTGCAAAAATGCTTTGTCCTTTAGGGACGCCTGAAGGGCGATAGCCTGTGACTTCAATTCCTCCAAACTTACGTTCGTTTTCAAAATACTCGAGAGTGAGGACGAATCGATGGTGTAATGGCGCGTTACCTTGGCATTTGGCTCGGCTTCGTTCCGCAGAGCACCGACAGGGCTGTCATCTTGATCCTTTTCGTCCTCAGTGTCCAGGCTGACCGTTCTAGCATTGAAGGCTTGTTCTTTCGAATCTTTCTCCTCATTGTCCAAATGATTGCCTGGGACGGTTCTTCTACTAACCTCCGGAATGACGGCGTCCTCCGTAGCTCGATTATCATCGCTGACGATCAATTTGTCGATGGACCTCTCGCGCGCAACGTCCGATCCAGAAATGCCATCCGTTTGCTCTACCACCGCCAACGTGCCAATTTCCGTTTCAACTGGCTCGTCGATCCGATCATCCGTCAGCTCAGCTGGTTCCGCCGATTTTCCTCGCACTTTCTCGTCCGGCTCGATCAACGAGTCATCGGAAGAAGAACGCTCGGAAGGCTTCGCGTCATCAGCAGCAACGGGAACGTACACCGGTATTCGTTCAGACTCCGTAGAATCGTTTGGCTTCACCTCAGCATTTCCCACATAAGCCTGCGCCTGTTCTTTTGCGCCATTCTCGTTCCGTTGGGCCTCGGCGTCTAGCGACGGAGGATCATCCAAGGATCTCTTCCGCTGGGCTTTAAGCTCACTGACTCCTTCCCGGATATCGTGAAACATCTGCTCGCCTAGGACGTCATCAGGGCTGACCGATCCATCCCTCACAATGATTCCCTTCGTGACGGTCTTATCGACCCCCGTGTTCTCGACGACACGATCCTTCAGCTCGTCTCTCTCACTGCCCAAAATGTTCCCCACGGTTTCCCCGTTCACCACCACTACAGCGTCGAATCTCCGTATGCCTTCTTCATCAACGTTCGAGCCTGGCTCGTTAATCGCGGAAATCGCCGACGGAGACTTTATCTCGGACTTACCGCTAGCGTCGATCTCGCCCTTGCTAATCCGGCGGAGATTGATCTGCTTGGCAGACGTACGTCCGTCGTCGCCAGGAGCCTCGGACCTCTCAACGTCGTCATCCACCGAATGACTTTGCTCCGCGTTTCCGCTGCTCAGCGGTGCACCCTCCGATGCAGACACAGGCTGAGTCCGCGAATCGAATTCCACCGGCTCGTCGGCGCCGCCAACGGACTCACGAATCTCGTGACGATGATGATGATGATGGCGTGAATTCTCCACCGTTCGCGTACACGCGAGACTGAGCGCACTTACTAGAAATACCAGGATAACGAGATGAGGGCTCGCTGCGCGGAGCGGACGGCAAGAGTTCGGACCTCTCATGGTCACGGTCGCGAAGCGAATGTCTCGTCTATGCGCGTTGAGAAGAGCAGCGAACCAAACGAGTAAGGATGCGAGGGACGAGAGAAGAAGTTCAAACTCGTCTTTTATACATTACATTCCTGTGCCTGCTCTTCCAGGCCTTCTCTCTGCCTCTCTGCTCCTTTTATTTTTCCGCAATCCACCTCACCCCGCGCTGTTACCTTCATCGCCATCGCCGCCGGGGAAGAAGGAGTTTGCGCTGCTACTAGGACTCTACAAGGCTATGCTAAAGTACTGCACATGTATATAAATGGACCAACATACAAGCCGCTTCCCGTGCCGTTGAACAACGCTCCTTGGTGCACCGCTCCGGCTCATGAGATACCAGTTCCTTGGTGTTCATGTACCATGCGATGCACGATACCAATTTACTCGAAGACCGCCGCCACGGATAACGAGCCAGAAGACTGACAAAGGGAACTATGATGGAAAAACAACCATACCAACGTAACAGCTGCGATCCCTGCTTCGCCTCGTCGTCCTAACCACATCGGGCTTTTTCTCGGGTACTACAAATCTTTGGCTACCCTAGGCGAGCCTGCTAGAGATCAATCTGAATAACGCATCAACTGCGAGACAGATGCACAAGAAAATCAAACTTCATGTCCGTTTGCTGGCCATGCCGGCACAGCTTCCACAGGTTTGAACTTATAGGGTGTATCAAAATGACATGACATCTTAATTTATCAATAAAACGTATTGTTTATTCGAGAAGTACGAATATTTTTGGTTCAATATAAGGTAACCACGTGGAAGTTAGGTGTGGAACACAATATCCGATAAATGGTCGCCTTGTCGCTGTTTACAAATGTTCACTCTGACGATATTTGCAATAACATTTTGGCATTTGCTTGGCAATTGCTTCCTTGCGCTCCGGAATGGTCTGTGGATCATTGGCATACACTTTTACTTTCAGAAAAGCCCACAGAAATAAGTCCAATGGCGTCAAATGGCACGATCTTGGTGGCGAATTCAAATCGCCGGGAGATAAGACGACCATGAAACTTCGTCGGCAATAACTATGCAGTAAGAATGCAGCAAGTAACAATTTCTATGCGTTGCTCGATCGTGTAATTCTTCATGACTAAACCTCAATACTTTCTGATGCCAGTTGTCGAAGATTAGTACTCTATGTGCGCCCCGAAAAAAATGGCGCGCAATTTAAAATGTCAGGTCGTTTTGGGACACCCTTTATGTGCGTGAATTTTTTCCAGGTAGATGCTCGAGAATGGGATCTCAAGTGATACCTAGCAAAATCTTGAAAAAATATTTTTTGAAGATTTTTCCCCTATATGTAAGACAGTTTTTTGTTCTCCACTTACTTGTTTTACTGCAGCGCAAGTAATTCTATCGATACACTTATTAATCAGCCCATGAGGTTAAAGTGAGCATCACGTTCTCAGAGAGAACATCCACACCCGGGTCGGTACATCCGGTTTGAAAAGGGTTTTGGAAAATGAAGATACCTTCAGGCGGAAAAAATTCGGTGAGCTTCATGATTTTTTTTAAAGAAATTATTACTTCCCCTTCTGTGACTCAGGGTATGGTTTATTCCTACTTTTGGCGGTAACATGGTATTTTTTAAATTAATCTTTAAAGATGGAGGACCTATGGCACAGTCTTTCGTACGGTATTTTCAAAACTGGCACGACGTATAGCGGGAAACCTAATCGACCGATTCTGATGCAATTTGATATAAATCTTTCTTACCGTTTAGTCTAAAACATGACCCTAAATGTTTCTGAAAATAAAAAAAGGTTTTTTTATTGCAAAATGTAGCCATTTTTTTGGGAAAATGCAATCTTTTTGTTTCAAAGCGGTACCATTTCATCGATGTTCAACATTTTTCACTTTTTCTCGATTCATGTTCGGCGTATCGGTGTTAATGAAAGAAAAATCTTCGTTGGCGTTTTTTGAGATCAATGTCGGCGACGCTACGTGTCAGGCCGTCTGACAACATCCACCGCAACCAGTTTAGAAGACCATGCCATACCTCCGCCACTCTTGAAGATTAATAGTTGAAAAAAAATACCACGTAACAGCCAAAATAGTAATGAAACACACCTTGAGTGTCAAAAATGTTGAACAAATCGCTCCTCTTCGAAAAAAAACCTGAAAACGCAATTTTTTCATGCTTAAAGGTATCTGCCCCCTCAATAAATTGAGATTAAGGATGTTGAGTCCCAAATCGCAAATGATGATAAAATTCTGAAAATTTGGTATGTTTTTATATGAAGTATTTCAGAGATCGTGTAAAAATTTCACGACAATTAGGAAGCTCGTTATTGAACAATTAACATTCACAAATTAAATGTTGTTTTATGGAAACTGATGTAACTTTGCAATAAGTTTTTTTTTTGACCTCTCAATTTTATAATATCTACAATATACTGAAAGCAACGGAAACAAAACGAAGTTTATTGATACATTTTTTTTTATTTCTTTTAAAAATTGATCTTAGCAAAATGTTAATTTTTTAATAACGAGCTTCCTAATCGTCGTGAAATTTTAACACGACCTCTTAAATACTTCATACAAATACATACCGAATTTTCCGAATTTTCTTATCATTTTTTATTTCAACCCTTAAGGAGGTTGAAGTAATGATGATAGAATTCTGAAAATTTGGCATGTTTTTACATGAAGTATTCAGGAGGCCGTGTAAAAATTTCATGACGATTACGAAGCTATTTATTGAACAATTAACATTAACATGTTTCATAGGGACTCAACATCCTTAAGCTGTCAGATTGATCGCTGTAGATTTACCAAAAAGTGTACGCACATATATACGTTTAACTTGTCAGCTCACATAAATATCAGCCCTACGGATTTCTCACAATTTTACCGACGGGATAGGGAGCTCGAGCGCATGGACTCTAGTCCCCGTATGCTATCATCTACATGCCCGCGTCCATAAGAATAAACGAGTTTCTTCGGCACGTTACCATTATCGATAGTCCGCGGAGCAATCGTACGATATATACATACAAATAACGCGGTTGCGCGAGGAAACAGCGCAAACGAGGATCCTGTTTCGCCCGCGGTGGATTCGCGACGAGCAGTCGAGTAGGGGATGAATTTTTAGTCCTTGAGAGAGGACTGCGCCCCGAAGAGGCTCGTATATGGACGCCGAGAGGTGCGCACAGCGCCGCTTGGGATGAACGTAACCAGGGAGAAGAGATCCGCCCAGAGACAAGAATACTACTGATTCTTTTTTTTTACCTTTTTTTTTCTTCTTTGCTTTACAACTTCTCATTGCAAGAAGAGACCTTCGCGAAGAACGCGCTCGCTGCATGAAACCCGTCTTCGCGAGCCTCGGAGGAATCCTTCGTCTCTCGGATTTCTGCAGTTTCTAGGCTCTTTTATCGTGTGACCGAGGTATATAGGGAAAAAACGAGAAAACAAGAGGCAAGAGAGCGCGTGTTTGCAAACCCGTTGAACACCGGCTTGAAAGACTCGACCCAACGATAAGATCCGAGAATTATCGCTACGTCGGCACTCTGCGTATATGTACACCGCGTTCGTCCTCTTGTCGTCTATTGGAACGGTGGAAGAGGCAATCGGGTACCCCACTTTATGTGTTGACCATTTTTCCAAAAACAATCGAGCTAATTCACTTGGGATGGCACTTTGTTGAAGGTGAATCCCTCGCTTATCTCGGGTCTGCTGGGACGAAATGAAAAAAAAAGAACATTGTTTGGTGCTGAAAAATCGGCTTTCGTATTTGGGAGGTTGGTGACGATGACCTGGAATTCCGCTCGCCTCGCATTAGCAGTTTAAACGTGTCGGGTTTAGCGAAAATCGCTTTGTTCTTTGTGGATTTTTCGATAAAATAACGCGTTGGTGAGAAACATGATAAATTAATCTTATTTTATTCACAATGTGCTCCATAGGAGGCTACAATGTTCGCTCATCTTTCATGCAGTAAACGGAGTCCACGCTGGTGGAAGTCTGGATTTGAAGGAATCCGGTTATGAAGCATATTTGTCGTTTCTTATAAGAACTGAAACGCTCAATAGTACGATCAATAGTAATCTTAAAAAGCAATGTGTAGTGTAGTTCACTGCTTATAAGTAATTAACAAATATTGATATTTGAAATAAAGAGGCGGATAAAACAATCCCCGAGATAGTCTTCTTCTTTTGAAGAGCTATTTTTTAAGGCTACGTGAACATAAAAGGAAGACTTTTTTCACCTAGCGTCGCATACTCGACGGCCACCTGGCTGTGATCGTGAGGTGGAAGTTTACGTAAGTTACTCAATTTATTTGTTATTAATCATTTTGAAAAAGACATCATTTATTGTTTGATTAAAGTCATATATTCATGTGCTTACCTATTTTTTTGTATTCATAGAATTCTGTCGCTAGTTTCGGTTTTGGAAAATCGACTTCAATATGCACCGTTCTATTTTTTATTGAATAACGAAGGAATTCGTTAGTGTATGATTCGTGTGTTTGTTTATAGACAAGAAGTGCACATTCACGAGATACATGGGGTGTCCTCACATGCTCGATGAAGGAGGAAAATAGGACAGCTCGTCTACTATTAAGACAGTATTGTTGTCTAGAGCACTTTTTTGCAGGTGATTTTTAGGATAGAGTAGCAAAAAATAACTTGAAAAGTAACAAAAAAAATGAATACACTTTTTTAATAAGGCCTTAGGCCACAGTAACGAGAATAAAATCATGTGCGAATTAAACAATTGTTTTTCGTATGAAAAAGTGATTCACTCATCAAATTAATTACACATCTAATTAGTATGAATATCAAGCTGTTAGAATTTTTTTTTCGCTGTACATAATAGCCGACTACTCGAAACTTCTCGAAACAGCTTTTTTCCAATTGGCGTGACAAATAACTTCAACAATTTATACTCGATTTAATTCGAATTTAAAAGTTATGTTCCTAATTGCATTTCACAGAGAAGTACGTACGGAATTTCTGATTAATCGAAAACTTTTCATTTTATGAGCAGTTATAACGAAATTTTTCACTGAAAACTCATTTCTTAAGTTCAAATATCTACAATTTTTTAATAAAACAATATTTTTTAAATTCCGTACGTACTTCTCTAGGTATTCTAATCTTGACGAGAATTGTGTTTTGTGCTAGGTCAAAAATTGTAAATGCTCAATGTCACGCCGCGGAGCACCGAATAAAAAATAACAAAAGAAAATATTAGTAGTCGGCCATTTTGTACATCGAAGAAAAATATATATTTTCTAACTGCTTGATATTCATACTCAACAGATGTGTAATTAAGGCGTTACCCCCACTTGTAGCGCAAAAATAAGGCCTTTTTCATGAATTTTTTTAAAGAAAACTACAAAACTTTTTTAATCGATCAATATACCATCTTAAAGAACACATCTTGAAAAACTTTCAGTAATTTTTTTATTGAAAAATATTACATTGCTTAGTGGCAAATGGCCGTCAATGAAATAATGTTTTTATATACACGGTTTGCGGTGACCAACATTGCGGCGAAGTGGATCATCTGAAAAAAAATGCGGATGGATCTAGTCAAATATAAGTATAAACTAGTCTTTAATCGAAGGATTTTAAAAAATATTGATTTTTCACAAAATGGCGGACAGTCAAAGTTAATGGTTCGATTTTAACGAAAAAAAACGGCCGTTTTTTGGCTATAAAACGGCGATTTTTTTCGAAAAAAAAAATCGAACGATTGGAGACTACATTTTTATGTATTAAATAAGCCTGCAAAATTTCAAGAAGATCGGTTCATTAGTGTTCGAGTAATCTTGGTCACCGACTTCAGAAATGCCATTTTGAGAAAAACGCGTTTAAAGTTTCAATTAGCCGGTCGTTTACACAACGGATTCTTCTCTTTCAACGCTCAGTCAATTTTGTTCGGATCGACTTGAAATTTTCAGGACATATTCTCAGATAGTTATACTTCAAAAAAATGCAATAAAAAAAAATCGATTTTTTCAAAATCGCAATTGGGGGTAACCCCTTAATTTTATGAGTGAATCACTTTTTCATACAAAAAAAAATTGTCAAATTCGCACATGATTTTATAGCCGTTACTGTGGCCTAAGGCCTTAACGCGAACCGCTACAGTCAACCCTCCCAAACTCAACGCTCTCGTGACTGAATTTCCGTGATACTAGAGAGAGTGCCCCGCTAGAGAGCGGCCCCCACCGCGCGCTACTGAGCGACGCGGTGTGGCGGGATATAGTTAGGTTAGGATAAATGTTCGAATGTCACATGTCATTTTTACTAGGTTATTTCAGATTCGAATACTTTATTATTGTTTGTAGGTGAATTTTTTTTCGTGTTCTTTATGATTTTTGGAATTACAAAGTGGAGCCTTAAATCCTGAAATTGAGGTTACGATTGCACCCCTCGCGCCTTTTCACAGGAAAGTGGGCTTAACGCTTCTCCGCTCGTTTTGTTACCACCAGAGATAATTGAGGGGAAATGGTCTACTATACAGAGCGTTGAGTTAGGGAGAGTTCACTGTGCTTTTCTCGTTCCGGAAACGAGAGTGGTCCCGGTGAGAAAAAAAAACGCAACAGAAAACGCGAAAGCATTTCTCCCGCTGCTTGCCTCGTCAATTCGCGGCGACTCGGTCGGTATTTGACTTGGTCGCAAAGGCAGAGCAGTTTCTCCCAGCTGCTGATACGGCGGTGAGAAAGGCTGGGACCGTCACGTTCGAGAAAGGAAAAGAAGGGTATACAACGGTGTTTGCGATGAGGCGTCATTGCACGGGTCTGGCATACGAATATGCCGCTCACGGAATGTCCGGAGTTGTCGTACTTTTACCATACATAGATGGGTCTGCTGCTTGTGTTATACGGTGTGTCTTCGCCTCGAACTTCTCCTTTCCTCCACTTTTCGAACTGCCGCCACGCGGCGCCTTCCTTTCTCCTTTTACTTATATATTGCCGCCTGCACGGCGAATCATTCGAAACGCTCGGTCCTCCGATCATTCATCGTGCTCGTTTGCCTCCGTTACGCTCGTGTCTTTGATTTCACGTGTCAAGCTCTGCTCATCTATCACTCGTCTTTTTGCCGCCCAGAGGAAACAAAAAACATGTTACGCCGATTTTCTTCGTCCAGCTGAATAATTTTTCGTACTCAAATTTGGCGCGTCAGGCAGCTTGAGAGCCAAAATGAACCTGTTGGTATTTGGCTTGATCGTCGTCGCGACGTCTGTCACCGCCGGTGCCCGAATCGAAACGGCTGAGAAAACCGCGAAAAGCCAGGAAACCAGCGACGCCATTCACAACGTCAAATCTACTGTTGAAAACTCACCGGATTTTAAGAATGGAACTGCTTTGGTTGAGGAGAGGAGCGCGCTGGAGACTTTTGAAAAAATCTTCGTTGATCTTCTGAACTACGAAGACAACACATTGCAAGGTGATGTAACTATAATGTGATTACACTATGAGCACTCGCCGTACTGTATGCTCACCGCGCATAATTGCTCATACACACGTTTATGAGCTGCGCTCAATCCACGTTTCGTTCCATAATTGTGCGTGGCTACACAATTATGGAAAGTATTTCGCGGCGTGTTGAGGGAGCAGGACACTGTGACGGGCCGAAGACAGATCGTTTAAAAAATTTTTTTCTGTCTACTCAATTGTTTATTTGGGATTCGGAAAAAAAGTCTTTTATTAAGCATACATTCAAATTATTTTGTGCAAAATGTTATGAAAAAAAAATTATAACATCAACAACGTTACTGAGGTATAATAGAGCCTCTGTAGGAAAAATGTGGTCCAGCGGTTGGATGAATAACTTGACAATGGTTGGTCTGAAAAATAAACAAAAACGTTTTAAAATTTCTATACTTAAATGTAGTTATCGTTGTACGTAGCCGTTTTCCGAAAAAAGAAGAGAAATTTCGAGGAATGGTGGGTCAAAAAAAGTGTCATTTTGGCGATTCTTTTACTTATATTCGGGGACTCAAAAAGTACTAAATTAAAAAAAAACGGATACGTTTTCATTAAAACGTTATTATCGTTTTATTAAAACGATAGCTACTGCAGTTACGCAAGTTTTGGTTTTTGGAAATTAAAAATCGGACAATTATAGCTAGAGTTATGATTCCGACCAGGCCAATAAAGTCGTTTCGATTTTATATACGTACGATTTTATATACGTACATCTTTGCACTACCGGCTCTCAATAAATCGTCTGTAACTTGGTCAATTTTTCAATATTTTTACGCGACATTTTTTCCACATATTCTTGAATATGTACACTTTCGGAAAATACAAAAAAATCGATTTTTTTACCCTTCACAGTGGTGTCCCGTCGTAATCGTAGTTGAAGCCTTACTCGTTTTTATTGATACTATTGTTTTTTTCGTTATCCCACTAGAGTCCAATACCAACTATTTTTTAACAATTTTCCTAATTATACGTTAATCATTTATTAATAATTATTAACATAATTTAGTTATCATTTACAAATCGCTCCGCTGTAGGACACTGTTTCCACGGTGTTTTCCAAAAATCCACTTCAATTATTTCGAATTCGAAAATTCGGTCGGCTTCAATTTTTTATTATGGGGAATAATATTATTTCATCATACACAGGGGTGCGTAGACAATCTCTGTCTTGCGATATAGCATTCAAATGTCTGTATTAAACATCTCGGTCATAGCAATTTTACGAACATTTTTTCCCATCCTGGAACACTCATTTGCTCAATTCCAATATGTATTTTAATATTTACTAATCTGTTTTGTTGTAATTTGGCAATTATAGTTTTTTTAAAACAAAAATGTACAATGCTTTTTTGAATACTTACATATTTTCGAATTACGAAGTTCTGTCATTAAAAATTTACGAATAAACGACTGACAGCATTATTTTTTATTAGGATATAAACGTGCGAAGAACTGTTCATTCTCATGGGTTATTCAACTTATATTAATTAAACATTTCCGTCATAGTAACATTAAGTTGCACTAGCTTATTCTTGCCTAAGGTTTCGTACGAATCGTTGACATTTTCCGTCTCTCTTAATACCACTGCCGATCCTAACGGATCGAAAAGCCAAACAATCATTTTCCGTTATCTGAGCGTAGTGAAACTTATAATTTTCCGTACGATACTCGACTGTCAATGCGAATACTTATTCACAGATAAATTCTTGAAGAGTATCAAGTATCAGAGAACACGAGGGAGCACAGAAATTCTTCACATTTTATTCTTACAGCTCTCGTATACATTGAATCAGATAACCTGTCTTTTCGCGGGCAACGAAATTAACATTCAATCGAAAGTTTGCGTGACACAAACGCGCTAAGGAAGAACGTAATATAACCGGAAGGTATGGACGTGAGATTCAACACATATTTTCAATCCGTAGAATTCAACTCCCAAACATCATATTTTTTCAATTTGCTTGCTCAGTTTTCGTATTTTTGTTTTCATTCGAAAGATTTTCCTCTCCCGATTTGTCCATCAAAACCGATGTTCAGTAACGCAAAAATATTTCGATAAACTTTCAGTATAAATATTTTGACATTACGCAATAGGTAACAAACGCGAACAGCGTGTACCTTAGGAAAAAAAACAAATTAAAATTATTTTGGCATTACCCTTTTTCAATAATTAACAATAACAATAAAGAATACGAAATTAAAATGGATATAATTCGGTAATTTGGAAAATGGGTCAAATACTTCATTCCTCGAAATATTTCTGCACAAGGAAGGCAAAATCCTAAGAGGAACTTGCTGGAACGTTTTAAAATTGGAAAAAAAACACGATCGAACCAAAATTCGGAAACGCACTGGTTAATTTCTCAGTGAGCGAAAAAGCCATTGAAAAAATGAAAAATCGAAACTAAACGTTCTCAGAACCGCGTGAACGAAATTAACTGTCGTAGAATCCTAATTCCGAAGACGAACTAGCTCAGAGCAATCGAAATAAAACGAGCTTCCGAGGAAATGAAAATTTGTAAATAAACCAGATCAGTTAGCAAAATAAACCGTCGGAGAAGCCAAAGTGCGGAAAAAAGTTTGCGGAAAACCTCGCGAGCAAAATGGGCTGTCGAAGAAACGACCGTGCTCGGAGCTTCCGCAGCAGAAGAATTAATCAACGAAGACGAAATTGCACAAAGAAGTTCCCCAGCAAAATGATTGATTACTACGCGAAATGAGATAGATAAAGGTGTATAAAAAATGAACAAAGGAGAATAAAAGAGTACTAAAAATAAATGAAGAAAAAATAAAGAAGATTATTAAATAGGCAATCCGCGATAAATAAAGAACAAAAAAAAATCAATTAGCCAAATAAGATCAATAAATAATACAAAAATAAACAAAATAAGATTACAAATAAATGCCAAAAATATGAGAAAAAAAAAGATGCTCCTATTTCACGTTCGAAACTTTTTTTTCAGATCCAGGCGTCGAAGCCGGAAGGACCTTTGGTGTCAAGCGACTACAATTTATGCTGATGCCAATGATGTACAAAATGGGAGTTATGATGACGTTGCTCGTGGTGCTCACCGTAATTTCTCTCAAGGGCCTCGCGATCGGTGAGTGCTATAGTTTTCGTTGATTCCACTTGTACCGGCAAAACGGAGTAAAGAAAAGCTCCATGTTTGCCTAGAAGTTCGATAACACGATCCAACCGGAAGAGCCAAAAGAAACGCTCACCGTGCAATTTTTATCGCACCCATGGCGCGTCCGTACACAAGACAACGGTATAGTTATTTACGCGTCGGAATAAGTGACGGCGCTTAAATCGAGCGTATCAAATTAACTGTATCGTTGGGCCAGTGTCAGTATGCCAGAGGCGAAATAGAAAATCGTCTGACATAATTGTATACGTGAATGAATTTAAACGGAGCTCTCCACTGACACGCTTTACTTAAACAAAGGTTTGACCAAAGAGAGAGAAAGAGAGAGAGAGAGAGAGAGAGAGAGAGAGAGAGAGAGAGAGAGAGAGAGAGAGAGTACGAGGAGTGGACAAGCGATATTGAGGTGCTCGTAATAAGGCGTCATACGTTTCATGCAAATCTTCCGGATATGTATATCCAGAGGTAATTAGAAATCGAAATGGGCGGAGTGAAAATCAAAATTCGATAGACATACTAACGTCCCTTTCTCTTGATTCTCGGTCACATACATTGGCACCATTTTTTCACACGTGTGCGAAACATTCCCCGAGCAGAAATTTCTTAGGGATTTGACAGGGACGCTGCACGTAGGGAGTTTACATTTAAATCCAAGTGGATTTAGCGCTATTTCCCGATTGACGTTGTGTTCGAATTTTTTTATTTAAGATTCTCAATATAAATTCGTTGGATCTCGAAAAAAAAATATTTCCTTACGTGATCCCATGCCCAAATTTGTTGGGGAGTCCCAAGATTCACCCACATCTCTATAGATATTTGTTAGGGGCACCGCACATTGGGAGTTCATATTGGAATCCACGCTATTCCGGGCTGATTGTCGACTGACATCGTTTCAGAATTTTTTGAAAATTCCCAACCTAAATTTGTTGGATTGCGGGATTTCTCATTGGAATTCAAAGGCCTCATTCGAATCCAATTGGATTCCAATGAGCACCCCCAATGGATTCTGCATTGTTCCCCGATGAACGCCATATTAGAATTCGTACCACGTTTGAATCGAAAATGTGTGAAAAGTGACGAAAAAAAACCTTGCTGAGTAGAAACGTAACCTGAACGCTTCGTGAGGGTGCACGTGGGTGATGATATTACTTTTTTTGCCAGATCAAAGCTACGATAAACTATTTTCAAGATCCTCATTAGAGACCTACAGCCTCACTCTCTCGGAGACTATTTTGGTTGCCAACAATAATAAAGAAAAAGGAACTTAAAAGGAATTACCGTTGCATTCTAATGATGCCAATTCCAATAGCATTGTCAATTAAAATAAATGACAAACCATAATTGCAGTGGATTTTCAGTGACGTGATTCATATCGATTTTTGAGATATACTTTTTAAGCGATTTATACTTTTTCAAGACAAGATTTGTATTTTTTCAAAGATCCACTCGTTGTGTATATCTATACATTTTGTTGGAAAGATTCAGCGCACAGAGATCCTATACTTTTTAAGCGATTTATACTTTTTCAAGACAAAATTTGTATTTTTTTCAAAGATCCACTCGTTGTGTATATCTATACATTTTGTTGGGAAGATTCAGCGCACATGGGATCCTATAAGAATCGTATCGGAATCTGTTCGATAATGTGGGAATCCTTTAGAAGTCAAAGCGAATTCCTATACTGGATTCCAATGGGGGATCTCAATTAGAATCCAATGTACAAGTATGACAATCCAATTGGATCCCTCCGACAATTTGTGCGGAGGTCTCCGCGCTGCATGGTAACCTCGTTACCATGTAGAATCGTTACCATGTAGAATTTGAGGAGAAAAATGTAGAATCACGAAATTTGGAAAGCACGTTGATTTTAGTATGTAGGAACCATTTACGAAATGTCTATTCGAAACTCAACCCTTAAGGGGAGAAAATAGGTGGCAAAGTTTGTATGGAAATTTAAACAAATCTGATCTGCTTTGCTTGAAATTTAGTGTTCATGATTCTTGACACAATTAATAAAACACGTATTCCAGCTTTTTTATAAATTCAGCCCTTAAGGGGAGAAAGGGGGTGGCAAAGTGTGTATGAAAAGGATGATTCCCCGGATCATCTTGTCCCTATTTTGGGGTTTTATTTTTATTTTGCATTGACACTAGGTAAATGGAAATAAGCATTTGCTTGAGCTTGAAACCCCTTTATATACATATACGTATATATTAATCATAGGCTTGCAACATAAACTGAACTCACAAGTAAAATTACCTTATATTATAAGTTTTATCTCGCCCAACTAGAATTAAACTAAACCAGTCTTCCACAGCCAGTCTCAAATCACTTAGGTATATCAATTATTATTTGTGAGATCGACTATACATTAGTAGTATAGTTCAAACATAAGTAGAAAATCTATGGAACAAAAATAAAGGAGGTACGTTATTTGTGTACGTAGTGTTGTCTCGTACACCTAGAAGGGGATCATCTTCCCCCAAACTCAATTCATTCGTTGCTAAGTAACATAACCTATAAGTATCCCACTGTCACCAGGCCAACCAAAACTCAAATTGAGCACACTGTGAAGGCACAAGCGCAACAATGATTGCAACTGACGGTATCCAATAAAAATGACCTGAGCTTAAAGTCAACCTTGCCTTAGACCAACAGCTCACAATTCCAATTTTTTCCCATCAAAACAAGTGCGCTACTCACACCGCCATCGTGAAGTGACTAACGCGAAGGCGTGCCAGGCGCTATGTTTTACCAAAAAATATCACTAGATAGCGTTACTAGTTTTATCGCTATTAAAAATGATCATCCTAAGGTAAATGTCCCAATTATTGACCAGCTAAGGATCTGGGGGATTGAATTCGGTGAGAAAAATATATAAAATCAAGAAAAAACCATCGATTTCATGTTCAAATGATACTTTGATATTTTTACTTTCGAAAAATCACCCTTTAAATGATTTTTAAACGATTTCAAATGAAAAAAAAAGAATAACAATGTGAAGCATGCAAATGTCCCAATTATTGAACACTGGAAGTGCCTATGTCCCTAATATTGAACAGGCATGTCCCAGTTATTGAACACTCTCGAGAATTCTCTTTCCCTCTTGAAATGTTGTCCCTGAAATATCGGAGAGCAAAAAATATTGAACATTACATTCATATTTTTAGGTTACATTTAGGTTATATTCTCTTTTTACTTTTCTTTTTATGTTTATTGCACGAAAATACAAATAAAAAATATATTTGACGATCTTAGAGTTATTATTAAAAGAATAAAGGTTAGTTTATTCAGGAACTTACAGTTTTCGTTTGAATAAATCCGATTCACACGATCTGTCACACGTTAACTGTCTCGATGTTTTGATGGGTTTAATGACGCCATCATGGAGAATTCGAGTGTTCAATAATTGGGACACACTGCATTTTCTATGTCCCAATGATCGAACACCGTATTTTTTTAACAAATAATTAATTTAAAACATTTTTTTAAATTCTTATTTGTAAGAAATTTTCTGAGGAACCTGAAACGCCTTTACTTTTTGAGATGCGACAGTTTTTGAATTTTTTATGCCCTTACGCATGAAGCGGCGCGTCTTAGCAAAAACGATAAACAGTTATCACGAGACGTCAAATCGGGTCACCGTTGCTGATTAAACAATCTTTTTCTCTATTAATTAAAGCTTTTTTTGCACAAGTGAGGTAACATTTCGATAGCTAAAAGCTCCATATATGTAATGAAAATTTTATAAATAAGTAAATGCATGCAGGTGAATGAGAAATAATAAAAATACAAGATAGTGTTCAATAATTGGGACCTGTTCAATAATTGGGACATTTACCTTACCTCATGGAATCAACTCGTACACGTTTCCCCTGCTTACGAAACTTGGTAAAATTCCTTCCCGCTAGTCTGAGTGCAAGCCAGTGCGCGGCTAAGCGGTCACCCTTCCAATTACTAGCTTAGGCGTGTACTTGGATGCGGCTTGAGCGATCGCCAAAACGGCCACCGCGCTACTGTCGGTTGATCATAGTTGTTACTGCTGCTGTGATGTTTACCAACATCGCCATTGTACACGGAGAGAATTTTTAAGTATTTTTTACGGTGAAATCTCCGTAAAAATTACATTATAAATTTGAAACCGGTGACAAATGTGCACATAGTCAAAAATTGACACTAGCTTTTAATATTTTGCTTTCATTCATGTGAAAATTTAAGCAAGTAGCATAATTTTTTACATTTCTTTCAGTAAAATTCTGACACATTCTCATGTAGAATTTTAACAATGGGCTGCCTCAAAAATTCCAAGTTTCTACAGTATAAATAACCTGGACAAACTTGAAATTTCTAAAATCCCTAGCGAAAAATTAATTCCCTATGATTAAATAAATACTCTATATACTGTATTTCTGAACATTTGTGTTCTTGATTGCTACTTATTTTAGCATATCATCTTTCCGTACCATTGTAGACGTCCTTTATCGAAGTTTCTTTTCACGTTTCTTTGTTTTCTTGCGTAGAACTGCGTAGAACACGTTAGACTGCACGAGACCACGAGGCTTTCTTGGCTCATGCTTCGTACTATAATGCGCATGCGCGGTACCGCTGTTGCTAAGCAACGCGGGTCGGCATCGTTCGTGCTCGTCATACTGCGTCATACACAAGCGCACTCTCACAGCTTGTGTTCACGTATACGCACGCTCGCACACAGAGCTCACGCGTACGGTCAGGCGACCTAGCCCTAACTGATTTTACTATAAAGAACGTAAAATTCCGGTGGACGTACGGAAAATTTCAGCTTCCTTTTTTAAATTTTTATGGAAAACACGCAAATTTCTCAATGTTCCACTGAAAAATTTAATTTATATTAGCACTTTTTCAACTCATTGTCGTAATCTTTACGTTTCATGAAATTTTACTATTCATTTCAGTAAAAATTCTGGAAAATATTTTAAATTTCTATTACGCAAAAGTAAATTTTGATTCATTTCCATGAAAATTTATAATTTATTTCCTAAAAACCTGAAGAATTGCACATTTGTCACCGAGTTACTGTGTTTTCACAGTAAAAATTACTTAAAAATGCTCTCCGTGTACTTGTCATCGCTGTTTCTTATTTCTTCTTTTACGATTGCAGGCGTTATTCTGCTGGTCCTGAAGGTCGGCGCGATCTTTGGGAAATTCTACGCGCACAGCTCCAGCCACGGTTGGGCTGCGCAACCTCAGCCGGTTCACGTTCACTTGCACAACAGCGGTGGCCCTGGTGCTCATTACCATCAGCCCCACAGCGGATGGGAGCCGGCTTACAGTAGTTACGGCGAAAATCAGCAGTACTATTGAAGACTGACGCTCCCAATGGATTCGATCGTTCCTCTCGTATTATAGACATCGCACGATGGCCATATCAATCACGAACACACAAGTGTATTTTGCCATCCGTTGCTCAGACACGCGTCTTGATGGAGTTCTGTCGATTTCTCTAGCCACTTTTGCCGGCTGATTGTTCGTTCTCAGTCCGTGTCGCAATTAGGCCATCTTCGTGGACATAGTTCGTGTTCTGAACAAACCCAAGCAAACCCCAATAAGCAGGACCAGTCAATGAAAGTGGAGTCGAACAATCGTGATCCGAGGAACGATCGTTCTAGCAAACTCTAGCAAACAAAAACGATTATGCAAAATGAACTATTGGCAGGTTATGGGAGAGCGAGGAACTCCGGTTTCTTCAATTTTTCGTCGGAATCTTGGTCAGTCGGGTATCGCGAGAGTGCCATCTGTTAAGTAGTACTATTCAAATATGTGTATTTATGATGTGGGCGAGAAGCAATCTCTATGAATCCGGATCATGAGTACAGTAACAATGATGATCAAAACGCAAGCTTAGAATCACAAGCAACATCGCTTAACCCCTTCGTTGGCAGAGAGAATTCGACAAAAAGTGCCCAAAGTGGCAGGAAAATCTTATTATCCTGAAAACTTGTACTCTTAGATGCTGTACTTGTACTGATTTAGATGAAACTCGATACTCAAGCTCCATATATTTCCCCCTATTTATTGTATTACGCTCCATGTTATTGAATTCACAATGAAAAATTACTTCATTTTGCGTTCAGCATCGCACTCAGCGTCCCCGAAAACCCCCGAGTACCAAGATTTATCCAAATCGAAATGTTTTTTGCACTTTCGTCCGCCATATTAGATCCGCCATTAAACATTTTTGAATTTTGTGTTCAGATTCGTAACAAGCGACCTCGAAAATCTCAGAGTCCCAATTTTTATCCAAATCGAGTAAAATTTTCAATTTCGGTCCGCCATTCTAGCGCCGCCATTTTGAATTTCCAAATTTAAAGTTCAAATTCGTAATAAGCGAGCTCAAAAATCCCGGAGTACGAATTTTCATCCAAATCGAGTAAAGTTTTTGATTTTTGTCCGCCATATTGGCGCCGCCATTTTGAATTTCTAAATTTTGACTTCAATTTCGGATCCAGCGAGCCCAAAAAGCCCCGAGCGAGGCTCCGATTTCAAATCAGAACAAGTTAAATAGGGAAATAAAGGTTGACGTCTATTGCGTCTATTGCGTCAATGCCAACGAAGGGGTTAAGACGGAATGATACCTCATCGCGGTCGGTATGGTAGAACAATTATAGATACCCAACAATCTCTGAAACGGCTCTTCAGATCCCGTCAAAACTTTGCCAAACGACGTCAAATAGATAGACGAACAGCTGTCTACCCCTCAAATTTTCTGAATTTGAAAAAAAAAACGTAGACCAGCTGATGATAAGCCAATCTACGTTTTTTTTCTCAAATTCAGAAAATTTGAGGGGAAGACAGCTGTTTGTCTATCTATTTGATGTCGTTTGGCAACATTTTGACGGGATCTGAAGAGCCGTTTCAGAGATTGTTGGGTATCTATAATTGTTCTACCATACCGACCGCGATGGGGTACCGTTCACTCTCAAGTGTCCGCCTTCGATTTTGGTGAAACTCATATATGTGATGACTAGGAAACTATTGGACACGTGTTTCTTTTAATCAAAGAAAGGCATATCGAGGGGTGGTTTTGCAGCTTCACTCACAAGCAGTCCACGGATCTGAATGACACAAAAACCAACAATCTTTTGATGTAAAGCAATGAAAAATCCACTGTAGGAGTATTGAAACAAAAATCTTATTTAGGATGACACGTCTTTCTTTAAGCGGTGGTTTCCACCTTAGAACCATATTTTCGTCGATAAAAAAATACGTGTCTCATAGTTTTCAATGCTTTGTCACATAGATGAGTTTCAAACAAATCGAAGGCGGAAACTTAGGTGATGTTCGTCATCAGTGGCACATTCGGTTGATCACAAGTACAATGGCAATGATGATCAAACGTAAGATCAAACTCAGTGGCACTTTCGGTTAAGCTCTGGTCTGTGGTTCCAGAGATGGCGAATTTGATCCCTGCTGGCGTCAACCGATTATCCAAATGTTTTCTTCACCAGCTCGTTGGTTCGAAATCGACTCTAAAGCGTTGTAGGTATTTCTCGAACATACACTGGCTTGGTGTTGGAACCGCTACAAAATCACCGGAAACTCCATGAGGTCTGCAAAAGGACCATAAAAACTCGTAACTGCAGACTGTGATCCATGATGAATGAAAGTGGCATGCTCATAATAATTTATATAATTCAACCCAAGCTTGGCAATGATCGGATAACTCAGTGGAAATCTTGGACTCGGTAATGGTCAGCTAACTCAGCGGAAGTCTCGAGCCCCGGACGATAATGAACATATGCTGGTAACAACGATCGGATAAAAGAGAAAGCCTTATAATTATCCGATGACTCAGGGGAGCAGAGCGCAAGAGAATGATCTCGGTATATTTTAGCCTTCGAATAATCAAGTATTAAGATTTTGAACTTCCCGAGTGATGCACTCGTGCATACATATATTTCATTCGCGGATGTCACTGCTATTATAGATGACAATTGAATGCGAAATGTTTGCTGAAATTTTGGAATCAGGATCTCGGATCTTTTGTACTTAAAAAAAAACATCTTCCGAGTCTTGGGGACCACAGGGTGGGATTATGAAAGTGGAGATTCTTTGCATGTAAATTCGTGATTGAGAGGATGCTTCCGAGTCCCGAATTCCGAATTCTTTTCCTTCCGAATTCCGAGTTGGTGTGCATTTTTATTTGTTTTTCTTTCTTTTTTATGTCACTTTCGATCTTTCTCTTTTTTCTCTGTTCGCCCTTTGTCCCCCTGTCTTTTTCTCTATATCACTTTCCTTGTTTCTGACTCTTCCTCTCCTCCGTCTGTCTTAGCGCATAAAACTTTGGCTGCAAATAAACCCTACGATGGCCAATCCGCGATCAACCAAAACTTCATAGACCATGAAATTAAGTACACCGCGTATACCTCATTTATTTATCGACATATTTATTTGTATATTTTTACAAACACATGTATCAAATTATTTATTTATTTATTTATTTTCGCATCGATGCATTCACGTCGATTGGAATTTTCGCATTGTGCATACGAATCGACACACCTGTATAAAAAAACGAAGCAATAAAAAGAAATTCACCAGTGATGTTTCAAAAACATTATTTATTTCTGAAAAACATAATGTGTTATTCTTGAAGACGTGACCGGTGAGCAATGTACCCAATAAATCAGTGCGCTTAAGTTATACGGAACACATTTCCTAGCCTCTTAAGGTAGTCCTATCGCTTCACACTAGTCATACCACTGATCATACTGGAGACCTGTACAATTTATATTTTTAACATACGCAAAGAAAAGTAATTCGTAATAACTAAAATTTTCCATTTGTAAACTGTTTAATGAATTAGAAATTAGAAAAATTTAATTAGAAAAATGAAAAAATTTGATTAGCAAATTAAATTTAAATTTAATTAGCAAAAATTAAATTTAACATTTAATTAGAAAAATGAAAAAATAGCTATTCCAATGATTCGCGTAGTATTTCTCGGTTTTTTTTACTCATTCAGGCCAGTTTAACCTCCATGCTTTTCAACGTCGATCTGTCAAAACAATGTCAGGTGCGGGAAATGTAAAGCATTGTATTCGGGCCACGACTGGTAAAACAGCGTGAAAAATTTGTGTCGGCGAAATATGTCGCTTTAAAATGAAATATGTGTGGAAATTCGAATGAGTGAGATGAGGTTACAACTACAGTCAGCTGTTGTCTTGCTGTCACGTCTCTTTATCGTAGCAAGTGGTAATAAATCCGATACCGGAAGTGCAAATTAAACTTGATATGACATGAAAATTAGGTCAATAAGCTTTTTTTTTTTGAGAGCATTGAATTACTACAAGGGTTGAGTATGTAAATCTGATTATTTTTAAGAATCTGACGGATTCTCACCATCGTATATACTTTTGTAGCGACCGGAAATTGGGTTTTTGTATATCGTCTCGGGATTCCTCCACAAAGGTACGCAATTGGTATATTTTTTTCTCTGTAATAAGGTCGATCTGACCTTGAAATTTTACAGAGACGATTATTAATATATTTAGTGAAGCTCAAAAAAAATTATAAAAATCCTATGAATTGAAGCCTGTCGATAGGACTACCTTAAAAAATCGAAGTCAAGCAAAACTGATTCAGACAAAAGTTACCTATTTTGTTACGCAAAAAAAAGAAAATTAAAAAGTTACCTATTTTGTTACGCAGAAAATGAATAAATAAAAAATATTCGTTCCCATTTCGAAAAGTAAAGTCGACCTCGAGATAACCTTGAATATTGCCACTGAATAAAAAATAATCAATACTATAATTTTTCTACGTCAAAACTATGAAACTTTTCCTTGATACATTTTATCCTGAATTGCATCCTTCGCGAAATATTCCATTGTGCCAATTCAATTGACAAACTCCATATCTACGTGTATAGGTACACGATTTGAGGAGCAGGCGAACAAAACCGGACTTATCCACACTACGACACTTTTTTCCCGTTCTTTAAGCACACCATCAGCTTCCGAAATATTTTGAGTCAAACTCGCCTCCAAACACCTCAAAATTAGTTAAAAACTGCCTTTTCGCTTCAAAAGACGGAGTTTAGGCACGACAATCTTTTTTCACGAAGCATGGACACGTCCGGTTTCGTTCGCCTGCTCCTCATTAATGATCACTCGGACTGTATTTTTCCCGAGACCCACTTTCCCGCACACAAAAAAGTAACGTATTTAAAATCACAATCAGACCGTTTCGAATCGCGTGAATTGCAACGACGCATTAAAAATGGCAATCACGTTTGAATTCATTCGATTCGTATAAATTGCCTTACGTCCAATTTTCCGTTTCCATATTTCGTTCGAATCTAGTTTATGGCAGTCCTAAATTCCCGCGCGTTTCATCCGTGGTCGAGAAACGTTCTTCTCTCTTTTTTTTTTTCCTGCGCGCGAACGTTCAGCAGAACGGAAAGGCGAGCAAGTATAACGGAAAATCGAGTGGTGCAACGAGAGATGCTCGCGTTGTGGGAGGAAAATTGTTTTGGCTGTTTCGTATCGCCGAGACAGGAACGATTAGAGAAAAGCTAAGTGGGCTGAGCAACGAGGCTCGGAAAGACGTTGCTCTTTTTTCCCCTGCAGACATAGCTGTGAAACAAGTCGACGTCTCACAAGCTCGCGCAGACGCTGCAGTTAGGAACGTATCTATCCAGACGAGGCAAAGCCGCGTGAAGCAAAGGTGGCGGACACAGGCATCAGTGGCAAAGTTCTGTAGTCGAAGAAATCACATTGCCCTTATTGCCCGTTTCGTACTATATATATACATATACATATATATGTATACTACATACATGTATGTATATATGTATGTACATATATATGTATGTACTATTTTTTTCATCTTCTAATCGTTTTGCCTCGCGATGTAGCATCAAGTTGGTCTACAAAAACTTAATTGTCCTGCGGTTCACCAGCTACAACGGCGTTCGTCGGAAAGTGCGCGAAAACGAAGCACCGTCTTCGCGACCGAGTTTTCTCCTCGCGTAATTCGACTCAGCTGCGTTTTGAGCGCCCTCGTTCTTTCGCAAAAGTCTCGAAAGAATTAACCGAGCAATGTGACGTGAATTACGATCGAGCGTTTGGATTAAATGACCAGTGCATCGTGCGTTGGACGAAAATAAAATCGGTATTCGTTTTTTCGAAGACGCTTTGTGGCGGTGTGAGATGCGAATTGTTAATTTTTTTTTCGTTAATATTCCATAAATCAGCGGTTCATCGGGCCGAAAAATGAGTTTCCTTCTAGACCTGGCCTGCCACCCGTTGGGATGTGGTTATTGAATGTAAAAATTATTTTGTACGTGACATTTTCGACGCTCAAAAATGTTTTTTGAATTACTCGACGTCACAGGACTGCCTCGCCTCTTGACATATCGCGTGCTCGACAGTTTCGAACATTTTTCAAAATCCTATCTGGCTGGATCTCAACCTCGTGCGTTTTCCGAAGCTTCCTAGGGCGGGGCGGAAGCGAGCAGCGCTAGGTCCGAAAAAAATCGGGAGACTTCCGGTTTTCGATTCGAAGATCAGGCAGATTGACATCGGGATGAAATGAGGATATTGTCGTTTTTTTAGTTACTCGAAATTGAGACGAGAGAGGTGAAGAATCGCAGTAACTCGAAAGAATAACGTCATCCTCGAGAGGATCGAATTAACGTCGCGTTTTCGACGCGCGAGACCGGAAGTCTCGAGGACACGATGACAATCGGAAAAGTGCTCGGCCTCCTTCTCCTGTTGACAAGTACGCGCGATACTTTCAGTATCGCGGAAATTAACGCGTCGTCCGTGCCCCAGAAAAATGTCGAAATATTTTCGGGTTTCGCGGTCGCTCTTTACGACCACGAGGTGCGAATTAAACTGGACTTGGAGAAAATGCTTTCGGGTGAGTTTTACAAGCACGTAACTTATACTTTCTCCAAAGCTTTTTCGAGGAAAAAAAGCACTGAAAGAGAGCCACACGATTGAGGAATCATCACGGTGTAACGGGTCGTAAAATAGATGATTTTCGCGATTTTTTTTCGATGGTTATAATACGCTAATCATTCTGATTTTTTTATGTTAAGTCGAAACACTCATGAAGAATAAAAAACAATTTTTTTAACGGTTATTTTAATTTTTTTTACATTTTCTTCAACGGTTGAAAATGTCTTAGAAAAAAAGGAGTCGCCACGGTGTACACGGTTGTGGCCGTAAATATTATCTGAACCAAAATTTGGAAAATGATTATCAATCAATTTAAAAGCCGCTATTCTGCTATGGAGGTATTTTTTATCGAAATTGACAAAATGGCGGCGGTTTTAAAAAAAGTACCGAATTTAGCCTATTTTTCGACAGTTTTTCGTTAAAAAATGTGAAGATTTCAAAAAAAGCTTCGATAGCAAGAAAAACAATGGCGTGAAGAATGCTGTGTCAAAAATTGAGATGGATAGCTTGAAAACTCTTCCTTTCAGAGTGTACGCCGTTTTGAAAAACATTTCGAGAAAAACGCGTTTAAGGGGCCAGTCCACTTTGGAGCCACAAAGAAAAGGCTTTTTGCGCGATTTTTTTTGAGGATTTTATAAAAGATATGAATATAAAAGTTGATGGGCTTGATAAATAAAGTCTTGAAATACATTTTTTTTCAATGTAATTCATTTTTATTCATTTTTAAGTACAAAAACTATAGTTTAACGCAGCGCCTCAAAAATAGGTAGGCTAGGTAGCTCCATTACAGCTCGGCAACGGCTTGTCTGAAACAAAAATATCAAAGTCCATTAGATTCAGTATGAAACCAGCTACAAAATGACGGATATAAAGTTTTATCGAAAAATAAAAAAATCGCAGATGAAAAACGAAAGCAGTTTTAAAAACGCGTTTTTTCGCAGTTTTTCGCAAAAAAAAAGAGTGAAAATCAACATTTTTAAACCATCGAGGGTCATCTTATTGCGAATCATGTTTACAATATGTGGTTCAAATTTCAAGAGAATCGGTTAATTAGTTTCAGAGATACGATGGAGCTAGATTTTGAAAACGTTGTTTCGAGAAAAACGCATTTGCAGTTTATACTATGAACAACTCTTACCTAAATTTAATCGGCAATTCCTGCACCGTACAAAATCCCTTCTGATTGCTCATCATCGTCGATTTCTTCATGTAAAATTTTCAAATAAAAAATTAGATATTTTCAAAGTGGACTGGCCCCTTAAGTTTCGAGTGTGGAATTTTCATATAAATTGTCCACGTGTATGAGTTGCTTCCTCATACTGTAGAGATTTTGGGCCTTGATGGTCTGCACTAAAAAGTCGGCTAGTTCGTTCGCAGCATCCGCAAATTTTTTCCTCGGAAAGTAGTGCCTAATGAGCCAGCTGACGTACGTCCTTACGAGACAGTATAATTTGGGACTTTGTTTGCGCTAACGGATCGTCCCGTCTTTCCCACGCGGTACATTAGTTGCCAAATCCGTTCTCTGGTGATCATCCAATGCTGTTTAGGAAGCAATGGGGAAAAGGGTTACCGCGAACGATAATTGTAACGTTTTGACTGTTTCAATGTAATTTCGAAATAATAAGGGCGAGTTTGCGGTCGTCTCGTATCATTTTTGCACATGTCTATATAGATGTGGACACACACAAATTCATACATCTATACATACATAGCTCATATTATACATAGGCAAAAATAATTATTAGGAAAAATAGGAAAAATAGGAATTAGGAAAATTAGGAATAGGAATAGGAAAATAGGAAATAGGAAAATAGGGAAATAGGAATAGGAAAATAAGAATAGGAAAATAGAACATAGGAAAATAAAAAATAGGAATAGGAAAAATAGGAATAAGAATAGGAAAAATAGGAATTAGGAAAAAAATAGGAAGAATAGGAAAATAGGAATAATTATTAGGAAAAATAGGAAAATACATATTATACATAGGAAATTTTTTTTTCTTTGCTCATCGAGGGCATGCACCTAGTTGAAATTTTAGAAAATCTCGATTTCTGGGTTTCGACGGATTCTCCAAATATGACATTTCAAAAATATTCTCTGACAATTTCTAGTCGGTCCGTTCGAAATTAAGGGAGTTATGGGCATTTATAGGTAGGTTCCGCGAACCGTGAACCAGCAAACTTTGAACGTGTTTTTTCTCAAAATCAATTTTTCAAAACCAGTGACCACGATATCTCAAGAATCAGTTAACCGATCAACTTCAAATTTTACAAGCCTCTTTCACCTGTCAAAAAGCAGTGCTTTAACGAAGGATTTTTTTTTTCAATCAATGGTTTTTTTCATCAACGAAAATAGAACGTTTTTCTCACCGAAAATCGATACTTTCTCTTTGGACGGCGGCCATTTTTCAAAAATCAATATTTTTTTAAATTCTTTGCCCAAACACTAAATAATTCTATACAAAAATTAAATGCGTTTGGTGTTTAATTTCGAATCATTTGTTTCCGAGCTGCAGTGGTCGCCGCGAAAGACGTTTTTCAAACAGCGGTCTGCACAAACCATTTAATCTACCTCATTTATTATGTTTTTAAAACAAAAATTGTAAAAGTTATTCAAAGACACACTCTTTGAAGTAAAAAAATGTGTGTAAACGTCCTCAGGTTTTCTAAAAAAAATTCTTTTCCTTTCGGCCACAAGTAAGGTGTAACCCGATAAGAAAATAGAAAGTAAAAAAATATATATATATATACTTTTTGCGCAAGATAAGAAAAAGAAATATATAGGTAGAAAAATAATATTTTGAACCAGTTACATGCATACGCAATAGGGTGGCACAAATTTGAGCTCTATTTTTCTTTTTCTCACCATCCAATCATCTACTTTAAAGCAAAAAAAAAAATTTCGCGCAAGCTGCGAGCGGTAAAAAAATATTGACAGGTCGCTCAAGCCTCCCAAAAATTCAAATTTTCATTAAAAAATCGATTTTTTTTTGTTCACTTTTGGCCGGTGAATTTTAGGCTTTATAATTTTTAAATCAAGCTCGCGAAAGCTCTAGCCGACCAATGAATATTCAGTGATCGCTCAAGAACTTCGAAATTTCAAATTGACGCCATTTTTTAATTCTATTCTCACTCATAAATGTAATACTTTGTAAAATTTTCAAAACAATCAATCCTTTTTTTCTTTAGAGACGGATTTTTCGAATTTCCTTCACGCTTCTAACGCGATAAAACGGGGGACCGTTTTATCGTTTTATAGTAATTTTGTTAACAGACAAGATCATTAAATAATTATTTTCTGAGAACAAAGATTATCATTCCTGGGTTGGTAGCGTGAGGTAAATTTGAAAAATCTGTTTCTAAAGAAACACAATTAATTGTTTTGAAAATTTTACAAAGCGTCAAATTTATTGGTGATTAGTAAACAAAAAAATTGGCGAAAATTGGAAATTTCGAAGTTCTTGAGCGACTACTAAATATCCATTGACCGTCTACAGCTTTAGGGAGGTTAATTTCAAAATTATAAAGCGTAAAATACAAGGTTGAGAAGTGAGAAAAAAAAATCGTTTATTAATATAAATTTGAATTTTTGGGAAGCTTGAGCGACCTGTAAATATTTTTTGACTGCCCGCAGATTTCGCGACAATTTTCTTTTCTTAAAGAAGATAATTGGATGGTGAGAAAAGGGAGAAAAATAAAGCTCAAATTTGTGCCACCCCAATACGCAATCTTGACTACCTATCACATCCGGTTCCTTTGTGAAAGATCCTTAATTTTTTTTCGACAGGATCGTTGATTTGGCGTTCCGAATAATCCTCACAATTTATATAAATATGTTTACATTTAATGAAAAATAATGTTCATAACATTGAGCTTTACATAATGGGAGACAATATGGAGACAATAGGCTACTATGAGGACGGCCCTCGATCTTCAAAGTTACCTTTATCTATATTTATATATCTATATATCCACTTACCCATTAAGTTACCCATATCTATATTTATATACCTATATATCTACTTATATATAATAATGATTGGATTCGTAGAAAATGCAGTGCAGAGCGGAAGACATAATCAGGACGAAAAAAAGCCGAATAGAATGTCCGGATTCGGATCAATGCTCGTAATGATTCCTCTACTAATGCAGGTACTGTTGCACCACGCGAGAAAAAAACTCTTCACAGATGACAGCTAATAAAACTGTGCATTTCCGTTCGTACTTATTGTTACTCTCGTGATTTTTATTTCTTGTTTTTTTTTCAGATAATCTCACTTCCGGGCGCGATAGCTTCGGTAAAAATGTCACTCCTAAAATCGCTGATGGTCGCTAAACTTGCGCTTCTCGTGATGTTGTTCAACATGCTGAAGAACCAACAGCCAACCGAGGTCGTCGTAGTCCATCAGGGTTCGGCGCAGCATCACGATCACTTTTATCCTCACTATCATCGCGAAGACTACGAGGACGACGATAAAGGCTGGTTCGGATGAACGCGGATGACGAGTTTGCCAACCGTTCGAGCGGAAGCGAATCCGTCCTTCCCATGTCGGACGGGACGCGGTCAAATTTCTTCATTGAGAACAGTGAAAGTTTCCGTGACCCAAAAAATCAATCGGTCAATAAAATACGGACAACCGAAAACATTATGACGATTGATATTTTACATGGTTTGTGTGGGTATGCGTGCATGTTCGTTTGGGTTTGACGTTATAATTGTGATGCCTGATCGACCGATAATTAAACTTCTAAAATGCGCTAATTAATCGAGTTATAAAAAATCGATAATTCGTCGAACCCTAAAAAGCGATAATCGATCGAATTCTAAAAAAGTGATAACTAACGAATTGTAAAAAACCGATAATTAATGGAATTCTGAAAAATCGAAGATTAATCAAATTCGAAAAAAGCGATAATTGATCGAATTGTGAACCGCTATAATTAATCGAAATGTCCAAAGCCAAATGTAAAAAAAAATATAAAAAGCCAAAAGAATTACGTGGAAAAAGATGGAATCATTCTATAGAGAGAGGGAAAAAATCAATTGGGTTAACGAAATTCTTCATTAACAGGAGGCCAATGAATAATATTGACGAGATGGAAGACTAAAATATTTTATTATTTCGAGTTGTCGTTACTTCGATTAAATAAATCATTTTTTCAATCACCTAATATTTCATTTTTTCGATAAATAATTCGTTGGCATCCTCCAATTACGGATTTAATCAGCCCAAGTCATTTTTGGTGAGCGTGCAGTTTATTAAGACAGTATTAATGGCTAAAAAATCGTTTTTTTGTGTTGTATTTCATTAATCTACAGACCTTTAAGAATACGTCTGTGCAAACTTTGAATAATGCTCATAAAATTAGCCAATTGAGTCGAATTGATATATATATATATATATGAAACGGCATAAAAAATGCGAAACGGCAGCATATTTAACTTTGGATATCAATTTTTACTTTTTTTTTGACTTGCGACTTATATATATGTGTGTATATATATATATATATATATATATATATATGTCGCAAGTCAAAAAAAAAAGTAAAAATTGATATCCAAAGTTAAATATGCTGCCGTTTCGCATTTTTTTTTTGTTTACCTGGCACCAATCATCACAACACTTGTACAGATTAACCCTAAAAGGCTCACTTTTCCAAAATTAAAATTTTTCTTTAATTTTTTACAATTCAATTTTATACTTGCCGAATTTGAATTATGCAGAGATATTAAGAAATGATTCAAATTTATCCCGGATTGTTTTCAATAAAAACCGACCGAAGGGTTATGAAGGGCAGCTGGATGAAGTACTATCCGGGTCAAATTGAAACAGTGTGTAAAAATCGTCGCCAAATATAAGTGTGTCAAGAAAGGGTTAAGAATATGTTTGTTTTTCGTTCACATTCATGCAACGTCCATTACACTGGCCGCCAATTGGGGGCGATTTCCGTGCACCGTTGTAAACAAATGTACGAAAGTACACGATAATAATTGTTCTTAAAGTTGTACATATTCTCGAAAGATCAATAAACACGTGCATAAAATTTCCCAAACAAAACGGGAACAGTTTTACAGTTATTCCGCCTTAAAGATCACCTCCAAAACAGCGCTCTAGACACCCATACTGCCTTGAGAAACAGTATGATATGAATGCCGACAATTGTCAGTATTACACGTGGAAAATATTGCCGAACTATGGTAAATATATGGTCGACGAAATCTGGTCAAAAAGCTCTTTTTCCAAACTAATGTATATGAAATAAATTAGTTTGGAAGTCACACCTCGAAAAAAATTACGTAAAAGTAATTGTAGGTGAAATTCACCCCAATCATTTTGCAATGCGAAAAATTAATGAAAAATTCAAAAAAAAGAAATACTGCATACGTGGCCAATAACTTCAACAATTTTCACTCGATTTACTTCAAATGTAAAAGTTATGTTCCTAACTGCATTTCGCAGAGAAGTACGTACGGAATTTCCGATTAATCGGAAACTTTTCATTTTATGAGCAATTTATGATCAGTTATAACGAAATTTTTCACCGAAAATTCATTTCTTAAGTTCCAATACCTACAACTTTTGAATAAAACAATATTTTGTTAATTCCGTACGTACTTCTCTGAGTATTCTAATGTAGATTGAGGAGAATTTTTGTTTTTTGTTCTAGGTAAAAAATTGTAGATGCTTAATATCACGCCGCGAAGTGCCTAAAAAACATAACTAGAAAAAAATATATATATATTTTTTCTAACAGCTTGATATTCATAATAAATAGATGTGTAATTAAATTTACGAGTGAATCACTTTTTCATACGAAAAAAAAATTGTTAAATTCGCACATGATTTTATACCCGTTACTGTGGCCCAAGGCCTTAAGGGTTAATGTAACAGCGTTTCTTCAAAAAGCGTTTTTTTTTCTTCTTAACACCAATTGATTTACAGTAACAGCAATAGTTTTACGTGGAAGTACTTACTGAAAGCTAATTTTACAAATTATTACAGATTTTCAAGCCAGCGGATTACGAGGAAGGTGACAGGTCGCAGGACGGACATGATCATCAAGAAGTCCAGTTGTCAAAAAGAAAGTCCAAAAAATCGGAATCTCCTTCAAACGCCTCCCATAGAACGAGAGGTCCGCAGTTTTCGTGTATGCGGCAAATAAAAATCCCGGACCGAACTGGCATTCGATTTGGCGTATGATCGTCGTGTCCCACTTAACTTTGCGGACGTGCCGTGTGTAACGGCATCTCGGTCCACATGCTACGCGAGCCCACAGTTCTACCGGTGCTCGTATATCGAGTGTGCACTTCGCGACTCGTCTTCTTCGAAGAACAACGTCGATGAAGAAGGAAAATAAGGACACGTGCCGTGATCACTCTTGCGTTCGAAAACCGTGAATTGCTGAGCCCTAATTCGTCGAAAATTCGTCAACACGTAAAAAAATTCGTTTTTTCTCAATGATCGAAGAGATCGGAATCGCGGAATTTATTTGACATCTCTCGCGTTACAAATGACGCGTATATATGCGAGGGATCGTTGCTCGTTGAAAAAGGATCGATTTGACGTAAAATGAAGGACGAAGAGGAAGGAGAAGAGCTTTAAAATGTAAGAAGTTCATCAGCGGTTGTGATTTTCGATGTCGGCGATTTCTCGTGTCTTTTGGAAGGAGCACGTGGGGTCCGCTCGGACCCCAGTCCATTTCGGACTACACGACTGATAAAAAAAAACAGTCGACGTTTTTCGACCTTTCATAATTCAATTTACCTGCGGGACAAGGCATTTGACTCCGAGTTGAACAAAAGTGCGCTTGGGGTCCAAACTGACCCGACATGCCCGTTTAATGGCGGTAAGTCCGATTGAACTATCTCGTTCGTGATAATAAAGTGCACTCGTTATCACGTAAAAATCAAATACGCGCGGACAAAAATATTACTCTAAAGAATTATTTTTTCGACAAATGATTTTCACACGATTGTTCACACTTTGTTTTCCACACATAACCTCCATGTTACTACCTTCTATTGAAATTAAAATATTCGTACTTTTCAAATGGATAATACGTTTTATTGATAAATAAAAATGTCAGGTCATTTTGAGACACCCTATAGGCACGTTCACATAGATATTCTTTACCGAGCGGGAGCTCGGTAAAAAATAATTTTAAAAAATCGATAGCTCGGTAACTACGACACGTCGCCAAAAATTCTTTCAGGAGATCTCTTAAAATAATAAAAGGAAGGTGTATGCAAAATTTCAGGTCGCAATTCGATTTCCGTTTGTCGAAAATTTAACGAATATTAATTAAAAATAAAACGTCCAAAGTCCCCATTCAAACATTCCCGCCCAGGGCAACTCCGCCCGATCGATCCGTGCATCGGACAATCAACGACTCGCGTGGTGTCCGAGTGGATTGCGCAGACGCGTGAAAACGAGGCTCGTGCGCACGCCGCGAGCACGGATTATAGAACATTACGCTACTGTAGTGGCGCACTGTCCGCTACGGGGTCAGTCGAGTATATTCCGGTCGCCTTACCTCACTTGACCGGCCATGATGTTAAGCGCCGTATCGAAGGCTGCCGCGGGCGCCTTAAGGGCCGTCAAACCCACAATTCTTCAGAGCGAAGTCGCCAAAATATCCGGCGCTATCTCCGTCAACAGTGAGTAAACATATTTTTCCGTCGTCCTCGGTAAAAGTAGTAGCGGCCAAAAAGCGACGAGAAAAGTGCACCGCGATCTAGATATAGACGGAGCAAGATTGACGAGCTTTCCC
This sequence comes from Ophion costatus, assembly GCA_951751655.1. Classification (NCBI taxonomy): domain Eukaryota; kingdom Metazoa; phylum Arthropoda; class Insecta; order Hymenoptera; family Ichneumonidae; genus Ophion; species Ophion costatus. The sequence goes on from OX632358.1 coordinate 32,562,130, forward strand.
GCATCCGAAAAAATCCGCAAATATCGATTGAACCTCGCTTGACAATTCCATCCCTCCTCGTTTTCCCAGCCCGCAATCCCAATGAGACCAAATGAAGAAAAGAAATCATTACCACGGTTATATAATATCCCCGTATTATTCGACCGGACGATCGCGGAGATACCGTCGTCTCGTGCCAACATGGCGGCGCCTCCCGAGCCACGATCCATCTCGAGAACTCGTCGCGTTGTTTCTCGACAGCGAGTCACCTTGCAACCTCAATTTCCACACTTAATTTTTCAATGACAAGGATGCAAATGTTCATCTCGTTAGTTCAGTGGCTGCACGAACGTCGAAGCGCAAAGAAGAAAAAGAATCGTCTCGCCCTTTTTCGCAGCCGCGGTGACGATCGATAGCACACGGTGCTGCTGATTTTCCTCGCGCACTCGTAAATCGTACACATCCTATTACGAAAATTCGCTACTCGTTCAAATTTCCCGACACGACGAATAACGCATTTTTCACGTATCTCTATTATTGATCGACGTCGCTATATGCGTCCGCGCCTGTCTCCCTCTCGTGACTTATGTAACATTGCACTAGCGAGATTCAAACATTACCTAATGTCTCGCACCTCCACGGGACTGGCCAAAAGCGACGAAAAGTCACAGCGGGGAGATCAACGACTCGGTGTTTGGAAAAAAAACTCCTTTGACGTCCACAGGTCGGGATTATGCCAAAGCGGCGGCCGCTCCGAAGGCTGGCGTCGCCCAGGGCAAGGTGGTGGCCGTCATCGGTGCCGTCGTTGACGTGCAATTCGACGACACCCTTCCACCGATCCTCAATGCCCTTGAGGTGCAGAACCGCACGCCTCGCCTCGTACTCGAGGTTGCTCAGCACTTGGGCGAGAACACGGTACGCACCATCGCCATGGACGGTACGGAGGGTATCGTTCGTGGACAGCAAGTCCTCGATTCGGGATATCCCATCAGAATTCCGGTGGGCGACTGCACCCTGGGACGCATCATAAACGTCATCGGTGAACCGATCGACGAGCGCGGCCCCGTGGACACCAGCAAGCTCGCCGCCATTCACGCTGACGCACCCGAGTTCGTTGACATGTCCGTCGAGCAGGAAATTCTCGTCACGGGCATCAAGGTCGTCGACTTGTTGGCGCCCTACGCCAAGGGAGGAAAGATCGGCAAGTGGCGAATTCTACGGTAACGCGGCACAGGGAGAGAGATCGAACGATATTTTCAACGCTCTGGTTCTTTTCAGGTCTCTTCGGCGGTGCCGGAGTAGGAAAAACTGTACTGATCATGGAGCTCATCAACAACGTCGCCAAGGCTCACGGTGGTTACTCCGTCTTTGCCGGTGTAGGCGAACGGACGCGCGAGGGCAACGATCTTTATTACGAGATGATCGAGACCGGTGTCATCTCGCTGAAGGACAAGTCCTCCAAGGTAGCCCTCGTGTACGGACAGATGAACGAGCCGCCCGGTGCTCGTGCTCGCGTCGCCCTCACCGGTCTCACCGTCGCCGAGTACTTCCGCGACGAAGAGGGACAGGACGTGCTGCTCTTCATCGACAACATCTTCAGGTTCACCCAGGCCGGTTCTGAGGTAATCATCGAACGACGAAATATGCTAATTATCATCAATCAAGTCAAATAAATCAAACTCTACAGTAAGTGCGCAGTATACCACCCGTCGTCATTACACGATCGAAGTCTGGGCTGAACGATCGAAGTTTCGCAGGGCAAATTGGCTGTAAATGAGCCGCGATCGTAATATTGAGAAAGTTTGAATGGTTCGATCGAGCATACTTGAAGTTGTTTGGGTTATCTAAAAACAATGGTAACGCAAAAAACCCCAAACAAAGTCGGTTGAGAAATGCACATTTGTAAAATATTTATATTTTCGGCCAGACTTTCTCGGATAAGCTGACATACTTCAATTTGTTTTTGTGCGGTAAAAAATCGAGCAACTATCAATTCATTCCGTACAAGCTGTGGCAATACACAAGTCAAAAGAGTTTATACGTAGCCAAATATTAAGGAGTGTGGAACGTTTTACCGATGATTCTTAGAGGCTTCTGATTTTTATTGAACTCCGATTCATCTTACGTCAATAATCTCGATCATTTTGACTCAGTATTATGAACTTTGAAAAATACGTGGTAAAATGTTACTTTTTTACCCTCTTAGCTCAAAATTATACTTATTGAGTCTCTATAAGCTTGGGCCCAAAAAAAGGATGATGTTGAAGTTTGCATCGTTGCAATGCAACGAAAATTAATTTCTTTCAATTTCTCAAATTTATTCTGACCGTTTTAGACTCTGAAAAACTATGAAACGTTTTTACGTATCCTTACTAGGGCTTCGCGACTTTAATTTGCAAAGAAAAGACTTCGGAAAATGTTAGAAATGTAGCAACCAGAAATCAACAAAAAAGATCGTTGCCGTCCAACGATGCAAGCTTCAACATCATAAAAAAAGGTCTTTTTTGAGATGTTTTCTAATGAAAGTTTTGGAAAAACGAGGTCGGGATACTGCACACAACACGCCACTTTGAAGTTTGCATCGTTGGAATGCAACGAAAAATAATTATTTTCAAAAGCCCAGGAGATTTTTGCCCGATTTTGACTATGAAAAAAACTCAAGCGTTATTACATATTCTTATTAAAGGTATACGACTCTAGTTTGCAAAAAACGGCTCTGGATGATGAGGAAAAAAGGAAGTGAAAAAGTGAAAAAAGTAAAACAAAAATGCATCAACAATGCATAGTCTTGCCAAGTTCAATTCTTGTTCAATTAAAAAATATTGACAGCAATGAAGTTATTGATTAAACAACGCGCCGCCGTTGCTGGATGGTTAATCGGTGTAGATGGTTCTGGCGCCTAAGATGATCTGAAATGAAAAAATTAAAAATGTGCTTTTAGTATAATAATGAAACTTTCGTAAGATCGGAAACTTTTCAGAAAATGTTTAAATTGATAAAATGATAAGCGGTAGAAAAAAGTTCGATTTTCGTTTTAAAAAAACAACCTTGATTGTTATGAACAAATGTTTAAGCATGAAAAAGCAAACAGTCATACGATAGAAAATTTTAAAAACTATGCCGCATCCGAATTTGAAGTGAATCGGACGATTGGATTTTGAGATACCACTTGCAACGTTTCATAAAACAAAGTTTCGAGAAAAAAGGTTAAATGGCAGCGGGGTGGTTCGCTGTACCACAGTGGGCGATCTAACTCTTCACAAAAACGTTATAGCTGGGTCATTTTTTAAATTTTCACAAAATCTTTGTTGCAAATTGAAGTGAAGACCGTAGGCAATGAAAAAAAGAATTTTTTACCATTAGTAATCTCATACCGACTCCTCAACTACTTGATACTTTCCAATTCAACAACAGACATTTAATCTTCGTATTTGCACGCGCAGGTGTCCGCTCTGTTGGGTCGTATCCCCTCGGCCGTAGGTTATCAGCCGACCCTGGCCACTGACATGGGTACCATGCAGGAGCGAATCACGACAACGAAGAAGGGTTCCATCACTTCGGTACAGGCTATTTACGTACCCGCCGACGATCTTACGGATCCCGCGCCCGCCACCACCTTCGCCCATTTGGACGCCACCACTGTCCTGTCTCGTGCCATCGCCGAGCTTGGTAATGCGCGTTCACTTGGTTCTGTCTTATAGTCTCCATCCGCACTTTGACACAGGACAATGATTTTCTCAGACGTAGATACGCTCACCAAAACTTTAACTTCGAAGGTCCCGCAGGTTCCACCCTATCGTTTTGAAGGAGGAAAAAAGAGAGATTAACATCGACAATTTAGACGTTTCGCGTGAAAAATCACGAGCTGCTAACGCTTGCTAACCTTCTAACTTTTGACTCCGGTTTCCCTCGGGGGCATGTCAGAAATTTGGTCCATGTGTATGTGGGGAATGAATTTCAGGGCTATATCGGATTGCTGGTCATGAAAAATCCGCTTTCTATATATTTATCGAAATAAATGTGTTTTCTATATCTGATCAGGGGTTAGGCTACTGTGACGATCCGAAAATGAGGTTTATGTACAAAAAAAAATTTTGAGGGACTACGGTTGACAAATTGCTTGGACATTTATTTGTAGGTACTTAAGTTTGGCCATCCGGTTGATCTGAAACAAAAAAACGAGTTTTTGTTTCTTAAAATAGATTAAAAATAGATTAAAATAGATAATATTGGCTAAGTCTTGATCGAGCTTTTTTAATATCGTGTTTCAGTCATTAAAAACATGTTGATCTTTTTCGATTTTTCGAGGAAGAATGACAATTATGTTGATAAGTAATGAAAAAAAATGTCAAAAAGAAAAACATCGGTCAAAATGAAACTATTACACTGGATATCGTGCGCCGCTGTCCTTTTTAAATGAAAATTCAATTTTCTGCCGTTCTTAATGACTGATCCAAATAAAACGGGTGCAGGGAAACTTCGGAAGTGTCTATTTTCCCATGACAGAAGCTCAGGAAAAACACCTAGCCACACACCTAGCCACATCACGCAATCTTCAGTCATACAGTTTACAAAATGATATACGTCGTATCATAACTCTACCAGCTCATTCCAAGGCTAAAAATCGAATGTACCACCCGATCGTAGCCACCACGTTTTTATGATATTGTGGATGAACTTATTTGATATCTCAACCAAAAATTACGCGCGGCTAAGTTAACGATTATCACAAGGAATTGTGCCAAATTATGATTTTGAAGTTTGCATCGTTGGAACGCAACGAAAATGAATTCTTTTTCATTGACAAAATTTCTTTTACGTCAATTTAGGCTATGAAAATCAATTGAAAGCTTTAACGTATTTTTGTTACAAATTTAGCACCTCAGGTTGCACAAGTTTTAAATAATAATAAAAATGAAAGAACAAAAATTTCGTTGCATTCCAACGATGCAAACTTAAAAGTTATGCCAAATTGGGTACATTTCTGCTCGAAAACGATGGGGTCATTTCCGAAATCTTCCAAGTAGAACTTTGAGCTGACTTCTTCATGTTGCAAAAAAAAATATCCGTACCCCAAAACAATCATCGATGAACGTTCGACGCTTCTTGAAACGTGGATAATTTTTATTCCGCGCGTGCGTTCAATAGGTATCTACCCGGCTGTGGATCCCCTCGACTCGACGTCGCGTATCATGGACCCGAACATCGTCGGTGCCGAGCACTACAACATCGCGCGTCGCGTTCAAAAGATCCTCCAGGACTACAAGTCACTTCAGGACATCATCGCTATCCTTGGTATGGACGAGTTGTCCGAGGAGGACAAGCTCACCGTGGCCCGTGCCCGTAAGATCCAGAGGTTCCTCTCTCAGCCATTCCAGGTAAACTTTTCTCTCCGGCCACCCTCGTTATTTTACAAACGCGCGCGCTTCATCGAGCCCTTGGAAGAAAAACAAGGTTTTATTTAATGTCCTAAAGAGTAGAAAATAATTTTTGATTTACCAAGTGTATGTCACCAAGTGATTTACCAAGTGTATTTACCAACTTGTCTGTGACTATAAATAAAAGCTTGGGGCACTCAACTTTTGAAATGTTTAATAAATTTGATCAATTTAGTTCCATTAGCCGTATTTAATTTGGCACAGTAGGAGTTGGAGAAATTATTGTCACACGTTTATACTCGGTTTCAGGATTTTTATTTAAGAAATCTAAGGTTGTTTTACAGTGATCAGGGTTACGCATTCTCGACTCAGAAATTTCCTGACTTTTCCAGGGTTTGCAAAAACTCCGGGTTTTGCAAATGACCCAGGTTAGGGTCAAATAAAGAACACTTCGTTTTCATTCATCAAATGTATATTTTTAAAGTTGAAGACCACAAGTCTCGTTACAACTATACTAGCATTTGTAGACGTTACAAACTATACGGGAAAAATTATATACGTAGAAATGATGATGAATCATTTTTGTGAAAAAAAGAAACTACTTTAACCGTCTTGAAAAAACAAAGAATTTGTCAATTCGGCCCTTCAATTGAAAAATTATGTTGAACTGGATAACACAATTTGTTTTAAGATCAAATATATGAAAAGGTTAAAAAATGCAACAAATCTAAAAAAACTGAGCTTTGAAAAACAATTCAAACATTGTAAAGTAAAGAAAATACATTAAAAGCAAATACAGAATCTGTTCTTTATTATAAACAGATATTTTCATGCCGTTGACAATAAATAAAAAATGAATATAAACACTTATCTATAATAATAATGATGTGGTTGTGTATCGACAGATCAAATGCAAATGTATAGAGCTTTACAGTAATTTGTTTTCAGTTTTTTTTTCAATGTTTGGCACTGACATAGCTTTTTTGTATATAATGAAGAATAATAATATTATTCTTCATTATAAATCATATTATAAATATTAAAAATATACAAAAATATACAAAAATATGTATTTTTATACTGTTCAGTTTTTTGTCGACAGTTTCATTTTTCTTACACATTGCAAAAAATAGTGAATTCTGAGATAATTGCAGAGGATTTCTAAAATTCTCTGATTATTCCAAGAGGAAAGGAATTCCCTGAGTTGTACCTGTTTTCCATATGCATAACGAGCTTGAGTAAATTCAATACAATTGATATGTTAACGGATTTATGTAAAGATTTTATGCATACATTTCGAGCGCCCCAAGCTTTTATTTATTGTAACATATAGGCGACTTGTTGAAAGAAGCTTGTTTTCTAAGAATATTTTTTTTGCATCTTTTTAAATTACATTTAACAAAAAAAAATTGCATTTCCTACTTTTTAGTCTTTAATTGATTTTACTAGTCAGTTGTTACTTGTAGTTTACTAGTTTACGAGTTTATACGTTATGAGCATGGAATTCTTGTAAAAAATAACAAAGACTGTAATTTGGATTGAACATACGACTAATTCCTACATATAAACTTTTCAAACACACACAGTCGGCTACGAATTGTTTGTGTGTGTTAGTGAGCTTTTATATGGATGCTTAGATATCGCTAATTTTACATGAAAAGTTGAACATTTTATGTATAATTTTTTTTATTGAGTTGAATCATGCATTGCCACCTTGTAGGTGCACCTTTGCGAAATTTCAGAGCTCTAGGTAGTCGGGACGTGGGTGAAATAGCAATTTCCCGTTTTGCATCTCCCAGAAAGTCAAATAAAAGCTTGTAAAAAGAAAAGAAAAGAAAACACCGTGATCTGTATTGTATTTTCAAGGTCGCTGAGGTCTTCACCGGTCATCCCGGAAAGCTCGTGCCTCTCGCCGAAACGATCAAGGGTTTCCAGAAGATTCTCTCCGGCGAACTCGATCATCTGCCAGAGGTCGCGTTCTACATGGTAGGACCGATCGAGGAGGTCGTAGCGAAGGCCGAGACTCTCGCTAAGTAATAAGCTCATTATCCGTAATCGGGACACCCGCTGCCGTTGTAACATCGTGCCCTTCCCCACGTCATCGTCATCCGTATCTCCTGGATATCCACGCGCGCTCGGGCCTTCGCGTCCAGTAACTTCTCCGGGCACGCTCGCGCAACGAGGAAACCAACCATTGAGAAAGACAGAATACGTACAGTCGAGACTTAACACTAAAAAATACGCCGCCACCGCCTCGGGGATTGTGAGAGACGATCTTCCGACTCATTGAAATAAAACGAGTGTAGTTCGCGTTAATAAAACTCGGAACGTTGGAAGATTGTTGTTGACTATTTCTCCGAAACCTCCTCTTTTTTGTTCCGTTCAGGAGAGGGGGAACGAACGACGTCGCGCCTCGCCGTCGGCTGCGCCGCATCCCTCGAGGTATTTCATACTCGACCCATGTATAAACGCGTTAACAAAACGAGTCGTCGTAATACATTGTTATCATTGAATACGCAATATGTACACGTTCAAAATCGTGCTCTACGTTAGTGACACGTAAAACAAAAAAAAATTGAAAATAAAGAAAAAAGTACAAAAAAGCGGCGCGATATCTTATTTGCTCACCCGTTCGTAATCGACGAGTCGGCTACCCAACATCTTGACTCAGTTTTCTTTATTACCAGAATATTTTATTAGCAAAAATACTGTTTTTTATTTATTTTAAATACTTATTATCAACGAGTGGCAAACTTGTGGCGATCGAAATTCGCATCTGTGGTTGATCTTCGACTCATTTGGATTTCATCATCTGAAGTCGATCATCGGACTGTCGATCTTGTAAGCGTCGATCAGAGCCTGAAAACGAGCGAAATCATTTGTATAACGAATCCTGAAAAGGGTAAAGGTGTAAGAGTCATAAAAGCCTACGAGGGCACACGAAAGACAACGATAGCGAACGACTTCGAGGGATGCACGGAGAAGTGTTGAGCATCGCGTAAAAATAGGATGTCAAAAAATACGCACTCGCCACTCCTCATGATCAAGCGACATCAGGTTCTGAACTGTGTCCTTTTTTTCTTTTTTGGCCGCGGCTCTTGCCTCTTTGGAGCACGGCACGACAACGAAGTTTCCATCATCGTCCACTACCATTCTGACGATGCAATCGCGCACGAGAAACGCCATGTACAGCATGTTTTGAATCGTTGCACCAAAGCTGTCGGGATTCAGCACGAGGCGAAAATAGTCGACGGGACGTCCGGCCTTTGAGTGATGTTCGGATACGAGTTTCTTGATCCTTTGAACGGTTTTCTCGACACTGTCGTCTTCCTTCTCGATAGTAACGACCGCCTGAGGTCGACTCGTCGGCGCAAGCGCGTCCCTCTTCACGGGTTGACGCTTCACTACTACCTTCTTCTCAAGAGGTTCGAGGCATCCTTGAAGAAGAAGCGTATCATCGTTGAAGGGTGTCACCAGCAACGGGTCAACGAAGGCCAAGATGGGGGAGGGAGAGTAGGTGGACCATGAATTTCAGACATTTTAGACCATCACATACGTTTTTTTATCACTAGGGGAGAGGGGCTGCTCCCCCTGACGTTGCCGTTGTAATGGTTGAAGGTACTCAAGGTAGAGGATGCCCATGGTTGTTGCGCATTTTTGCGCAACAACCATGGGTTAAATAAACATTATTCTTTAAAGATCGAATATATAAAAATTTAAATATTTATATAAAATTTTAAAAAACCATCCGAGAAATAATTTAAACACTGTAATGTAAAAGAAATACTATCAAAGTAAATGCAGAAGCTGGTGTTTATTATAAACAGAAGTTTTTATATTGGTACCAATAAATGAAAATAAATATCAACATTTATCTAATAAGTGTGTGATTGTGTATCGACATATCGAATGCAAATGTATAGAGCTTTAGAGTAAATTAGCTTTTGAAATTTTCTTTGTTTGGCACTGACATAGTTTTCTTTTGTATATAATGGAGAATAATAAAAATATTAAAAATATACCAAAATATTTATTTTCATACTTTTCAGTTTTTTGCTCGAGTCGGTTTCATTTTTCGTAATTCTTGCGAAGAATAAATTCTAACGAAATTCCAGAGAATTTTCGAAATTTCCTGACTTTTCCCTGATTATTCCAGAAGGAAAGAAACTCCCTGAGTTTGCCCTCTCATCCATATGCGTAGCAACTATAATGCTGTCGGTTAACGACGCGTACTCGGCCTGGACCAATAATTGGATGGATGACCGCTTAGCCGCTACTAGCTTGCGCCGACTACCGAGCAGTTTTACCGACGCCGATTATCAACTCAACGCAGCGAAAATTCAGCCACGAAGGCACAAGTTTTTCAGTTTCCCTGTGCCCTCGTGCAGATGCGACCATCATGAGTTACGCGTCTAATTATAAATATTTTTACGGCAGCAATTTTATGTACGCAACAAGATGTTTGTCGACCGTATGAGGGCCGCTCGTTTTTCCAAAAGTTCATAATTGAAACTTTCCAGGCAAGATATTTGGAAAGAATTGAATTATTCAGAAGATTGTTCGCATGCGTACCCAAGAGAGTAGAAAAGTTCGGGGTTCGTTTGAACATTGTCGACACTTCGCTCTCCAGGATGGACCAGTTGGGCTTGTTGACAGTCGTATCCGGCAGCATGAGCACGTACCTCAACTAAATTGATCGGAAATTTGTTGCTGCTATTGTTACTTCGAGAAAACTTATTGCTACTCGAGGCAAACTTTGAACCACCTGGACTCACCAGCTTGTCCGCGAAGTCGTGCGTGTGATAAGGGCTGAGTTCTTTGGTCAACGTTGCTGTAGCTGCTTTCAGCACTCTTGAGGAAGCCGTCATTATTTGTGAATCCATGAGGACTTCGTCTTGACAGCCCGCTATGTGACGAATCACAAATCAAAGGATACGCATTACTTTTTTTCATTGAAATGATTGACACAGTCTTCGCTACAGGCACTTTTGTATCCTCGTAAATTTTAATTGGAAACAAACTCTATACCGTTTTGTTAACTGAAGGGTTCGATTTTTTAAGTTCTTTTTTAGGAAGGGTTGGACGTAATTCTACACGGCGATAAGTTCCACCTCAGAGTTTTCATACATTTCACTGTATGGTTTTCGAGAGAAAATAATATCGAGACTTGGGCAATTTAGCGTTTGTTAAGAAAAATTGCGAAATCAGCCGAAGTTGGGCTCGCTGCCAATAAAATTTCAGCTCAATTCGCAATTTTTCACTTTAAAAACGGCCGAATCGTGTAGATTTTAAGGGGTTAGTACCCTTAGTCAGGGTAATAGCAGTTTTCCCTTGGCCAACATTTTTCTTAACTTTTTTTTCATTACTTATTAACTATAATGTTGACATTTTTCCAAAAACCGAAAAAAAATCTAATTTCTATTCGATGAATGAAACACGATAACAAAAAAAAGCTCGGTCAAGTCTTAACCAATATTATCTATTCTAAGAAACAAAACTCGTTTTTTGTTTTGTTTTAGATCAACCGGGTGACCAAAATCAAGTAGACCCTTGAGCCCCTCACGTTCAAAGGTATTTCACGCAACTGTTTATAACTTCCCAACTATTGATAGTTTTGTTTCAAATTTGGTATACAATTTTTTTGACGTTCATACAAGTTTTCCAAACGATTTTTCAATAATTTTACTTATTCCTTCAAAATGGATTTTATTAGATAACCCTGATATTTAGGTTGTCACCCCTTGATTTTTTACTTATTCCTTACTTATTCCTTCAAAATGGATTTTATTACTTTATTACTTATTCCACCCCTTACTTATTCCTTCAAAATGGATTTGATTAGATAACCCTGATATTTAGGTTGTCACCCTGATATTTAGGTTGTCACCCCTTAATATCTTGTTTGTCAAGAACGGTGCAATAAAGGTTTCAAATGAAATTGGACATTTCTACGTCATAACAAAAAGATCGGTATCGTTAAACATTCATCGTCAAAATCCTCGATTCTCCTTAAACACGTTTTTGTAGACGTGCCGAATGAATCGGCACGTTTGCAAAAGTGGATGCAAAAAAAGGTCCGCGAACCCTTGTCTGCCGAGGTAGCCTCGAGAGTCATCGTGTCCGTCTCGTTGATCATCTGCTCCAGCCGTTTGACAGTTTTCGGACTGAAGTCTTCTGAAACGGTACAGCATTAATATAAAACACGGTTTAAACACCAAACTGCGGTATAGGTGAACAAATGCGATCAATCTTACGAAGCGATTGTGTCGTCGTGAGAAACGATCTGAGTGTTTCTTTTCTCTCCTCCGGCGTACGCACAGAGTTCTTGGAAGTTTCATTTTCCGAACCCGATCGGGGGCTATTGAAGTTTGACATTGTTCTTCTTTCCTCACTGTTCTCACTACCGTGCTTATGCCCTTTACCTCTCATGAGCCACAATCTGAAACACTTATCGCAAATGGGTGCAACTTGTTTGTCATCTTTAAAATGGCTTGGCTTACAGTGTAGATTGGAGATTTACCGGATTACAGATTACGAGATACAGTACAGCTTGGAGATTAACGATTACTTTTTTCCAGGTAGTTTCAAGAACACCTGCTTAGCCTTGTTGGACTTGAGGATGTGCGGGAGTCTTACGGAAAGGCTACCATGACAACAAATGAATGCATTATTTCGTTTGTTCTATACCATGATTGTTCTTATCACTCTTAAGCCGTTACATCTGGCTCATGGTCGGAAAGAGCAAGTTTTGTGATGTTTTCTAGGAGAATGTGTCCAGGTTTTGAATATTTCTTTTTTACGTTAAAAAGTATGGTTTAAAGGACCTTTTGCAATTTTTGTATCGAAAAAAATTCATAAATGTGATATATATAATGGTTTCTTCAGACCGCTCTTTCAAAAACATTGGAAAACAACATTCCAACGCATTTAGTTTTTGCATGAAATTATCTAGTGCTTGTGTGAAGAATTTTATTAAGTATCGATTTTTGTAGAAATAGCCGGAGTCCAAAGTGAAAGTACTGATTTTGGGTGAAAAAAAACTGATGCATCATTTTTTAACGTAGAGTCGCATGCTGATAGCTTGGTTGTCTTGCTTGAACGCTTCGTTTCAGCATGCTGTATTTACCGATCCGTATAACTTGGACTTACACCTTTTCTATGCGGCGCTTTTCTACTTGAAGGTTAATCATAAACAAGTATATACTCACAGCTTTATTATCAAACAGGCAGGTTGCGAAACGTGGGTAGGGATGGTCACGTGATCGAATGACAAATGATGTAACAATTTGATAAATCGCTGTTTACACCGCAACAATGATGTAGCGAATATAGGTATACCGAAGTGTACTGAAGATCGCCAATTATTCGCCTATTCCCGCGTAAAATAACAGACCGGCCGCCGAGCCACCATAGCCGAACCCGCGCAGTCGCCTACTACCCGAGATTCGATAACAATCGTGCCAATGGCGCGCCGTTCGATCAACAAACTTCAAGTTGATCGTCGGAAACAATACGTACGTCGAAAAAGTACAAAAAGATACGGGTCGATAGACATTGTGAATCATTTTTTGAAGGTTTATCGTGTTTGACAATCATAATGTATCAATAATTACCCAATGAGTTTTTATTGCAACAGAAACATGTACTAAACTCGCTTACATCTTAGGCAACTTTTGTTTTTCGCAGACGCGTCATGTTCATTGATACATCAACAATATATGTATACATGCAATCCAATAGCAAGCAGTGCCGGATTTATACTTTTCTTAAGTATAGGCCACGACTTTGCACCGCCCCTCCAATCTCAATCACTTGTATTTACCTAGGCCGTTTTAGCCTCAACATCCGCCGCCTCCTAAAGTCTGTCGCCCCTAGGCAGCTGCCTGTACGGACCATTGACAAATCCAGGACTAATAGCAAGAACTGCCTTATTTATTTATCCCACTTTTTACTATTATATATATGTAAACACACATCCTTATGCATTTGTCATACATTAATATATATATATATGTCCACCGAGGGGTGGCATCACTTGTTCCCTTTTCTGCTCATTTCCCAACGAGAGGGTCCCAAAGAGATATATATATATGTATAAAGTTTTCGATCACGTTGGATAATTGCCAAATTATATTAGAATGATATAATTGATTTCATTTCTTATTTTACGAAGATACTATACGGTCATAAGCCCTAACGTACTAAATTAAGCACAAACTCGCAAATGTATACTGTGTTGCCCGAGCGAATGACACAGCGCCGCACAGCGTTGAGCGGCATGTAGGTCGGATAGGAGCAGTGGGGTTTGCTGCTCATGTCAGTACCGGATGGGGCCCAGCACCAACGTGGCAACGTGGAAGTGGTGAACAGGGTGGCGCATTAGGCAGGATCTGACCGTACCGGACGAATTTAAGTTCGGGAACGTGGGTTCTCTCGTTGTACGCAGTACAGTTTACATATAGTACAAAAGGTCAGGACTGACGCAGAGCTGTATAAAATAAATTATGCTAATGTAATTTTGCAATTATCCAAAGTAATCGAAAACTTTTGACCGGTACTGTATATCATTCGACTACGTAATTATCGCCTTACTTTCCCGTATCTGAACGCACCGGACGAGTGTAAAAATGGTATTTAAGATCGATCAGGAAACTGAAGGAATAATATTGTTTCTTTTTCTTAAGAAAACCTGTCAACACGGTTACCGAAGGTTCGAATGACAATTTTACCCGAGTTTACCATGATAAGTCATTGCTTGATCAACTCATAAATTTCCTTACATATATATCTAATTATAAGATCTCTCTCTCAAGCACAGCGCGGCCGGCATTCCCTCCGGCTCGCCATTCAACACGGCGGTAATGTTTTGCGCCGTTATCTTTGCCATTTCCTGCCGCGTCTCGATTGTAGCGCTCCCGAGATGGGGCATCACGACTGAAAAAAAGCGAAAGCAAGGTATCTTAATAAAAAAATCTAGATATATGTATGCACGATCAAAAGATAAGTTGAAAGCCAACTTTTTTAGTTTCTCATTCCGAAACTCATTGTTCTACCGTATTCGCAATAATTTTGCTTCACAGTCCTCGCAGAATGTAATTTTACACGAATGATTTCGGATGTTTGAGAGAAAGCGTGAAGGATGTGAGGTAAAAGTGCAAGGGAATCGTCGGGAATTCCTAATGACGATAAAAGCAAAGAGTCGCCAATGGACGCGAAGCGAATGAACCGTACCACAATTGTCGAGTTTGAGAAGCTCACTGTCCAACGGAATGGGCTCCGGGGTCATGACGTCGAGGCCCGCGGCTCTTATGGTACGATTCTTCAAGGCGTCGATCAATGCCGCCTGATCGACGACTTGTCCCCGACTAACGTTCACGAATATCGCCGTACTTTTCATCTTACGAAAGGCGTCGGCGTTGAACATTTCACACGTCTCGGGAGTGAGTGCCGTCGTGACAATGACGAAATCGCTCTCTGCGAGCAAATGGTCGAGGCTCGCGCGTTCCCCCTCGAAACTCCGGCTCTCCTTTTTTTCGCTTCTACTCGTGTAGAGGATCCTCGCTACGCTAAAAGCCTTGAGCATCTGGGCGACTCGGGTTCCTAGTCTGCCCAAACCGACGATGCCGACGGTGGAGCCTGCCAGACCGGGGCCGCACATGAAAGATGGGGACCAAGCTTTCCACTCGCCCCTGTAACGTCATTAACAGAATTAACGAATTTTGATGCATCGTGTTTACTCGAAACTTCGATCACCTTAAAACATCTAAACAAAGAAAAAAATGAATGAATTTTCTCAGTCAACATATGGACTTCATCGTAATTCCATTACTTCGCGATACGACAATTGGAAGAAAAAATTTTATACGTTGGCGTTATGAACAATATTCATTTTGAATAATCATATGGACGGTAATATCAACAATGACGACCGACTTCAATTATATCGTAGATCAAGTAACTTGGTCAATACCGTAAAGGAGCACGAAAGAACATTAAACATTGAAAATAAATATTAATTATAAAGACAATAAGGTTACCGTCATTTACATTAGTTTTGCTAGAGAAGGGCTCATAATCTTTTTAAAACGCAGTCTGGCAAAATGGTATCATTTTTAAAACATTTTTTGCGTTTTCGTTAAAAAAAATTGGCCTCAATTTGAATGCGCGCTTGAAGTTTGACAACTGATTTAGAATGTACCATCCACACGACGGAATTGAAGCTCCCATTCGAATTCTGTGTGTTCCATCAAAGCATTTTGGGAGTAGGTCTTCAGTTCTTAGGTTGTTGTATATTTTTGTACGACTGGACTAAACAACTGCAAATTGCTACTTGTCCCGTTCAGATTGTCCTGTACGTCTCGGAGCGCTCGGAAGCGTTTCGGAAAACGCGCTCAAATTTTATTTGTGTTTTTTCAATTTCTTTGCGTATAATTCCTTTTGTATATCATTTTCGTGATCTTTATACATCATGAAAGCCAATTTAAAAAAACGGTCCATTTTTTTTTTCGTCAAACGTAATATCGTAAAATGGAAAAAGTTAGCACTGCATTTTTCATGTAGTTTAAAATGATTAATATCAGAATCCTACGTTACCCAAAATGAACAAAGAATGATAATTGGACTATATAAAATAAATATATAAGTAAATGGCAAAGTGCACATAAAGGACCCTTAAAATGACAATGTTAAAAAGGCCATTTCTATCTAATCGCTTCAATGAACTGCTGCCAAACGCTTTGGGGCATTATGCAGACGGCCAAATTTTACAGGCTTTACCCATCAATGTTACGCTTTCCAAGGCTCTCTTCTTTTCCAAAATCATACAACGATATTCAAGACGGTCCGCTCTTGAATTTGTAGCAGAAACGAGTCATAAATAGGTCCGTACGGCAGGTTGCGCACATGAATATATACTAACGCTCTCATTCCTTTGTCAGCCTCTAGTAGTCTCCTCGAAGTCGCGAGTAATAACGCGACCGTCAATTCGGATGTGGCATCCGTAAGAACCCCAGGCGTGTAACCGATTCGAATGTCGCGAGCTTCAAGCGCTTTGACATCAAGGTGATCGTATCCAACCGACATTGTGCCCACCACTTTTAACTGCGGGCCTGCCGCATCGAGAACTTCCTCATCTATCGAGTCGGTAAGTAAACAATAAAGGCCCTCGACTCCGACTATCCTCTTTAGCAATTCTGTTCTCGGTATCGGCGACAGCGAGTCCCAGATGTCCAAGTCGCATCTCATAGTAGAATACCAAACAAAGATTAGCATTGAACAACAAAAAAATCCTTTTTTCCGTTGTTACGGCTCGTCGGCGTTTTATTTTTGAGGCGAAGTAGAAAATGCACCAAGGGACGTGCGCGTGTAAGATATGGCTGAAATTTTCAAACAGAAATTTTCCAGACATGAATAATATTCGGGGCAAAAAAGTCGTCAAACTCTGCGTCAGGCAATTCTTCAGAGGTTAACGCTTTTCGTTCCGTAAAAAAAAACTTAATCAACTATGAGAAAATTCGTTTCGAA
This sequence comes from Ophion costatus, assembly GCA_951751655.1. Taxonomy (NCBI): domain Eukaryota; kingdom Metazoa; phylum Arthropoda; class Insecta; order Hymenoptera; family Ichneumonidae; genus Ophion; species Ophion costatus. Next base: position 32,579,010 of record OX632358.1, read on the forward strand.
AGTTTGTGAGGTTGTGTCGCTCTTGTGAATGCTCCGAGGGATCTGCGCAAGATTGAAATTTCAAAGATGCGAATTTTATCGCAGTTTTATGATTTCGGGTCTTGACTTTAATTTGCGACAAGAATTTTGTAAAAATTCCAAAAATTGATCGCTGCATAACGAATTTTCTGTCAAGCTGAAAAATGAATATACATATGTTCCAACATCGTTGACGTGTTTATTGCGTTTGACCGGCAAACCATTCGTCGTCTGTCGCTCTCGCTCGGGCACCAGCGCCGGTATTGGCCATTTCACTCGACCCCCACCTGTCTCTCATAACCTCAAAGTTCCGTCTTTAATAACAGCCCAATTATAAAATCCCGCTATGGACAATTACGATCCAGCAGAAAACGGACAAAAGATTGTAAATGCGTTTCGCATAAATTGGCATTTGAAATTAAGCGCAGAATTCTTTCAAAAGTACGCGATTATATTTTGACACATGTCGTACGCGAGTATGACACGGAGCAGACGAAAACGACTCGTAAATTGCGGCCTTTTTGGCCAATAATTCAACGCCTTTTTATTTTCCTTTGAACCGTTTTCTTTTGGCATCGCAGAAGCGAATTGATAAGCGAAAGCGCTGATGATTGGCCGAGGTCACGCGACTGGAGATATATGCTACGAAGAGTGCAACGTACTTTTCGCGAAGAATGTCCAATCCAACCTTGGGAATGTCGCCGCGAGTAACTAAAACTTTCGGACGCGTCATCGTAGCGACGAATCTTTCGGGCGTGGTTTCGCGATTCTTGGTATTGACAAGTGGAGTTGAATTCGTTCTCCAGGACTCGGATGACAAACGGTACCCACGACTCGCGGAGCTCGTCAAGAGTGGCCTCGCGCGAATCGACACTTTGTATAGAACGGACATTGCGTCTTCTCAGCGCGCATTACTGTGGCGCTGGATCTACGCGAAATCGTCTGAAGCTCCTCCCACTTTGTCTTTGATTCCTGCTTTATCATAGTCTCATGGAAAATTCTAAATATTCTAACCAATATCTCGTTATGTTTTTGTTGGAAACTGAGGAGCCTCCGCAAAGATTAATAACTGCACATGCAGTTATTAATCCCCTTTGCGATATGCGGTTTATTACCGAAAGTCAAAACAGCGGTCTGGTCAATCCGACGCACCTTTACTATACACTAGCTCTAGCTTATTTTTTCCCGCGAGTTTGCTCGTGTGTTCGACGGAAATTTGGTTCGTACCACGGTCTTATAGGGCGTGAGACAACCTATAATAGCAGTAAAACCATTTTCCAACCTATCAGACTTGATGGAAAACTTTTTCTACAAAAGTTGCATAGTTAGAAGGGGGTCGTCGAATGGTAGCTACGAGGTTCATCCAGGTGGAGACGCTTCGGAGATATCAAGGTCACCTCCAGTTTTTTAAACGGTTCCACTACTTTTCTCAGTTTCATTATCAAGGAACTAAAAATCAGCTCACGTATGAAATTTTAAGACGACCGATCAAGATTTAGGTTTAAAATGGATAAACATAGAAATTTATGTTTTCAGCCTTGATTTGATTCAAAACGGTCCAAACATTTACTGCTATAAGAAAAGGTGCTCAAAGTGGTGACTATCAAGACATTGGTCACGAGGTTGTTTCGTAAAACCAAATCCATTTTTTGCTGAGCAATCACAAACTGTCTATCTTTCTGTCTGAATTTTTTTTTCAACGAATAATAGAAAAGCACAAGAGGTATCTATTTATTCTGTACGTACTAATTTTTCATAAAATATATAACCAAAGGACAAATTATGCATTCTGATAGTTTTATTACGTCAATAAAAAAAAAACTTTTATGTTACTACTATGATGATTATTATGAAAAAACCGCGTTTGCGAATGTTTCATACATCTGAGAATGACATTTTGAGTCATTTATAATTGCCTATTTATATTTATATCACGAGACTATTTATTATTACCATCAATTAAAATTAAGTGTTACCAAGTTACGGCATCTTCGCGGATATTGAGGTTAGCAGCAGTGCTCTCCATTCGCCAGCCAAGGTTCGTAATATTTCATCATACCTTGATGGTTCAATGTAGAATATATATCGTTAACAATGGGCAGGATGGGTTTTTGCAACGTGCTTTGTTTAAAGTTTTCAGATGTTTCAGAAGACGCCATGACGTCACGAAAACGTGATGCACGGCACAGAGAAACTTACATATACTCCGTCGCACGGCACGCGTTTTATTTGTTTGCATCGGGCACGAGCTTTGGGTTGCGCGGCAGCAGAGGGATGCGCAGAAGATTACAAATAGAATTAGTTGTAGCACGTGTTTAAAGTTTTAATTCGGCATATAAGCAATATCCGTACATGTAAGTTGTGGGTATTATTTTTTTTTAATTACAAGTTCGTTTGTTTTATATGATAGAAAAAAAATGGCGGGGTAACGACGTTATTTCTCAAAAGTAAAAAAATACGAACCACCCTTATGTGTGTGTATATATACCCGCGCGCGCGCATGTGTGTGTGTGTATGTGTGTGTGTGTGTGTGTGTGCGCGCGCGCGCGCGTGTGTGTGCATGTGTGTGTGTGTGTGTGTGTGTGTGTGTGTGTGTGTGTGTGTGTGTGTGTGTGTGTGTGTGTGTGTGTGTGTGTGTGGGAATTTTTATCTCTTCTCTTTTCAGAGTTATAATTTTCCAAAAAATGTCGATTTCGGAAGTTTTGGAAACGTTTAACACTGACAACTCCTGAACTAATTGAGATATCGCCAAATGTCACGATATCATTTTACTTTTATTTTGAAGCATACTTTCGTTGAAAATTATGAACAAAAAACTATTTTTTAAAGATGATAGCCTTTTTAAAAAATATTTCACAAAATTCTCTAAAATAGAGTGACCCAAACAAACCCAATCAAAATTCTCTAAAATAGAGTGACCCATTCTATGATTTTTAAGACTAGTCTCATCGTGGAGCCTTCTATTGTTTCGAATTAAGCATATTTTTCTTAGACAATTCTTATCATTTTAATGTCCGATAATGCTATTAATGATTTTGTGATTTCCAATTCGCCTTCGACAAGCCTGAAACGGTTTATTTTTAATTTGTGATGAATTAAACGAATTTTTTTAAATTTAAAATCATTTTCGTTAAATTCAGCACAAATTATACCTTAGTTTTTGTCTCTCAAGGATACGAAAAATCCGCTGGGCGTACTAGCGTAAAAAATGCCATATGGACGTGGCGGGACATAGTATACCTATGAATCTCGCTTGCCCTACTCGTGTGGATTTTTTAAGCCGCCACAACTGACTACGGAAGCGACACGATGGGGCGGCTCAGGGAGACTAGAGGTAAGGAGTGGACACACAGTGTTTACGAAACGACCGCAAAAACGCAGCTATTAAGGAGGCGCTGCGATCGTATGTGTCCGATCGATTAGCTTCGCCTACTCGCTTCATGCTCTTGGAGTGCTCTCGGTGCTGTGACAGCACATTCGTGGTGGGGGACCCAACTGTTGCGTCTACCTCTCCTATTTCGCTTTCTTATTGTTTCAAGCTCATAATAGCAACTAATTATTAATGAAATTAAGCGGTGAACCAACTAAATAAACCGCCAAACCGAATATGAACCCCAAGCGTAGCCACAACTTAAATAATGGAAACCTACATCTTATTATAGCGCGCGCGCGGGTAGCGCGCTAGGATAATACACGACGATACTGGGGTTCAAATCTTGTTTTTTCTTACAAGCTTTTTCCCCCTTATACAATTATTATATCCATGAATTCTGTACTCTATTTTTCACCTACATCGTGAAAATACAACAATAAATCGAAAACGTCTTTGAACGATAAACAGCGAGGTTGAATTTTTAATTTTTATATTTATTTCTCATATACGCATATGCACGTTTCTCATATCTTTCAACGATTCAATTGATAAATAATATCATTAATCAGAATTAATCAGAATTGAGGCGAACAAAACAGAAAACATACCCAATGAAAATGGAACCAACGGAAGAGAGAACAGCTCGAAGAAAATGCAGAATCGACGTTGCTACACTCTTTGGCAAACTTTACATTCGCGGAGAATGAGATCGCTCGGCGTTGTTACAAACCATCGAGGTTTGCGACCCAAACACTGACACATGAGTACAGAAAAAACAATACAATAAGGACCATTTTTCAAGTGTCTCGTATTTTTTTATTTTATTTTCATCACAATAATAAATAAAAAAGGCTTGAAGATAAACCGACCCGTTACTAGCATTTCTTGTGCATGATTATTGTGAGCACACAACAGAACGGACAGTATTGATCATATTTCATACTCTTCTTTTTTTTCTTTTGTCTTCATTATTATTATTATTATTATTTCTAGCTGTAATGAATATACCTGTCCGTCATGAGAAGAAAATAAAAAGTAATTTATATATTTCATTGCCGATCACTCGGCTCAAATTTCCTGGTGACTCGTTTGGAGCTCGATCGCATCGGCCAGTCGTTTTATAGCTGCGGTCTGTGTGACCAGTACGATTTTTTGTATCATTCGGAGCGTCTCGGCGAGATTCGACAATTGAAATAAAGAAATCAGCAGCCAAATGAAATACGCAATAGAGATGGGACCAACGGAAGAAAGTACTGCTGGAAGAATCACTGCCACGATCTGCGGAAGCGTCTTGCTTGCGGAATATAACCGACCGAAAGGAAATCCAATAATTATCAATCTCCAAAATTAATTAGAATTGAGACAAAAACAGAAGAAATGCGTGTGTCACGACGACGTTTTCCATGCAATGATAATGAGGCGGACGAAGTGGAGGCAGACGTCGACGTCGACGTTTCTGAAGTAGTTGCGCTTAAGGGGCAGCGTCAGGGCCCACTGGAAAAAAGGAACTTGTCAAAAAATTGCGGTTGTATTTGCAAGGAAAATAACTAATAAATGATGCTCCATTTTATGCTTATTACTCCAAGGAGAATGAAGCGTAAAGGTTATGTTTCGCATTAACTGAACCACATGCAAGAAAAAAGAAACTGAAGGCTAACCCTAATGACGATTGATTGGGAGGAATATTGAAAATAATCTTACCTTGGGCTTCGAAGAAAACAATTTCGTGTAGATTTTCTCAATATTACAAAACACAATATTAAAAATGAGCCTCAAAGCGGACCACAAAGACACATCGAAATCAAATTCTTTTATTATTTGTGCGCATGCGTTGAGTTTGGACTATTATAATTATTTGAGACGTTATCGTCAGGAGAGCTGCTAGTGGCACGAACTGGAACTATTGCAAGTCGGATTTTTTAAGACGCTGGAACTACGTATTGGCCTATGCTGTGTCCACTCCTTACCTCTAGTCTCCCTGGGGCGGCTCTTTTCGCTTCCGCTCGCTCTCTTATTTCGTACGCAGGGGATACTCGGGCGCGTTCTAGTCAACGCTCGTGAGTATTACCAACGTTGTGTACATTTTCGTCGAAGTTCTCGTTCGCAACTTTGACAATGACGAGCACTCGTTGAGCTAGTGCCATCTGTCGATAATATCGGAATTCTCTCTTTCGATACTTGGCGTCCAGGCGCTATTGCGTCTCTTGATACTATCGCCAACAAGCGTTCTGCGCTTACCCATGTTATTTAACCCCTTCGTTGGCACTAACGCAATAGTGCGTCAAATAATTCCGTGCCCTGTGTGGCATTGACGCAATAGCGCGTCAACCTTTATTTCCCTATTTAACTGACTCTGATTTGAAATCGGAGCCTCACTCGGGGGTTTTTGGTCCCGCCGAATCCGAATTTCAAGTCAAAATTTGGAAATTCAAAATGGCGGCGTCAATATGGCGAACAAAAATCAAAAACTTCACTCGATTTAGATGAAAATTAGTACTCCGAGATTTTTGCGGTCGCTTATTACGAATCTGAACTTTAAATTTGAAAATTCAAAATAGCGCCGCTGTAATGGCGGACCGAAATTGAAAATTTTACTCGATTTAGATAAAAATTGGTAGTCTGGGATTTTCGAGGTCGCTTATTACGAATCTGAAAAGAAAATTTAAAAAAATTACATGGCGGATCTAATATGCTGGACGAAAGTGCAAAAAACAGCTCGATTTGGATAAATCTTGCTACTCGGGGGTTTTCGGGGACGCTGAACTCAAAATGAAGGACTTTTTCATGGTGAATTCAATAACATGGGTAATACAATAAATAGGTGGAAATATATGAACCTTGAGTACCGAGTTTCATCTAAATCAATCTGTATTATTTGTATTTTCATTCGCCATATTTGTTCGCCATTGTGAGTTCCTAAACTTTGAGTTCAGATTCGTAATCAGCACCCTCAAAAACCCCCGGGTACAAGTTTTCAGAATAAAAAACTTTTCCTGCCATTTTGGGCACTTTTTGTCGAATTCTCCCTGCCAACGAAGGGACTAAGAACATGCGTCACCCTTCCGATCAGTTACAATCAGACAGCCAAGCTTTCTCTCAGTCGGCTCACATTTCCGGCAAACGAAGAGCCCTTGTTCGTCTTTCAACAAAAACGGTCCTGTTGTTCGTTTGTCAATCGGGTTTGAACAACCAGATAATTTTTTACAAACTAACTACAGTTAATACAATTAATTCGTCTCTGATGCTTCTTACACGATTAATCCTGCCGCTATTGACTTAGTATTGCAACGTATGGAAGTTACGTGGTAAAGTGTAAAAATATGAACGCCCTCGGGCACCCTGTACCCAGCATCTCTCTGCCTGTTCCAGGTACTCGTCAAAAGTATCCATTTCCGGCAAAACGGAAGCACGGCTTTGCATTCAAGAAAGGACGAAGATTTCTGCTCAAACTCCGGCCATCTCAGCGCAGTTGGACCTCTTGACGTCGCGCTCGGTTCCGTTGCCCGGGACAAAGCACTTCTCGATCTGCTTGAAAGTCTTGCCAAGGGTCTCCGGCAGGAAGAGATAAACGAAGCTCGTGCCGATCAACGAGATCGCGCTGAAGAAGAAAAATACATTTTGGGGCCCGAGCGCGACGAGGGCGTAGGGATAAGCCTTGAGGACTGCGAACATGACGACGTAGGCGTAGGAGATCATGAAACCACCGCCGATTCCGCGAAACGATATCGGCAACAATTCGCCGATTAGGGTCCACGGTATGACGACGAAGCCGAGGCTGCTCATGCACACGTAGAACAACACGACGACCAGCAACAGCCACTTTTGTTGGGCGAGCATGCGGCTCACGTTGTTGCCATCGGGCGTTATCGCGTCGCTCGGTGGGAAGGTCAGATATATGAGCATCGCCGAGAAGAACATGGCGAACGACATGCCGAGGCCGCTGGCGATGCAGAGAACACGACGGCCGATGTCGCGGCTCAGATAGGCCGTCAGTATACTCATGAAGAAACGTATTATGCCGAGAAGCAAGAGGGCGCCGTATTCGTCAAGGTCGCTGCCGAATGTACCGCCGATCTCGCGGAACACCGATATTGCGTAGAAAATAACCACGTAAGCCCCGGACAATTGTTGTATCAGGAAAATCACGAGTAGCAGGATCATCGGCTTGTAGACGCTCGGCAGTGTAAACTCCTCGACGAATTGTTTGAAGCGTGAGAGGCACGATTTCGCCGCACGGTCGCTCCTCGACCCGCCACTCTCCACTCGACACGCTTCCCTGATTCGGCCGCACTCCTGCTCGTACATCTGTTTGTGTCGGTGCGACAAAAATACGTGAGAAACATAAGAGAAAAATGCAAAAGTTTCAACACTTCGTTTGCCGGACGTTGCACCAGCATTTTAGTAACTCATCAGCGCTTTAATGACTCACCAGCATTTTAGTAACTCATCAGGTTTTCATCAACTCACCAGCGTTTTAGTGACTCACCAGCATCTCGGTAACTCACCAGAATTTTAGTAACCCACCAGCATTTTAGTAACTCACCAGCATTTTAGTAGCTCACCAGCATTTTAGTAACTCACTGCACCACTGTTCGTACATCTGTTAGTGTCGGTGCGACAAATACAAGTGAGATACGAAGCAGAAAAATCCAACAGACTTACAACTTCGTTTGCGGAACACTGCGCCAGTATTTTAGTAACTCACCACCATTTTATTAACTTGTCAGCATTTTAGTAAGTTAACGGCCTTTGGTAACTTACTAAAATTTTAGTAACACGCCAGCATTTTAGCGACTCACCGGCATTTTAGTAATTCACCGGCATATCAGTAACTCACCAGCATTTTAGTAACTCCGCAGCATTTCAGTAACTCACCAGCATTTTAGTAACTCACCAGAATTCCAGTAATTCACCGGCATTTCAGTAACCGAGCGGAATTTTAGTAACCCCGTAGCATTTCACTAACTCGCCGGCATTTTAGTAACTCACTGCACTCCTCGTACATCTGTTCGTATCGAGGTGCGACAAAAATACGTGAGACACAAAACCGAAAAATGGAAAAGAATGCACTTCGTTTGCGGGACGCTGCGCCAGTATTTTAGTAAGTCACCACCGTTTTAATCATTTATGAGCATTTTGGTAACTCACCGGCATTTTAGTAATTCACCAGCATTTTAGTGACTCAGCATCTTTTTAGTACCTCGGCATCTTTTTAATACCTCAGCATCTTTTTAGTACCTCACCAGCATTTTAGTAACTCGCCAGCATTTTAGTAACTCACCAGAATTTTGGTAACTCACCAGCATTTTAGTAACTCACCAGATTTTTAGTAACTCACCAGATTTTTAGTAACTCAACAGAATTTTAGTAACTTACCAGCATTTTAGTAACTTACCAGCATTTTAGTAACTCCCCAGGTTTTTAGTAAATCACCAGCATTTTAGTAACTCATATGCATTTTAGTAATTTACCAGCTTTTTAGTAACTCGCCAGCATTTTTGCAATTCAACAGCATTTTAGTAACTCACCAGCATTTTAGTAACTCACCAGAATTTTGGTAACTCACCAGAATTTTAGTAACTCACCAGAATTTTAGTAACCCACCAGCTTTTTAGTAACCCACCAGAATTTCTGTAACTCGCCAGAATTTTAGCAACTCACCAGCATTTTAGTAATTCACCAGCATTTTAGTAGCTCACCAGCACTTTAGTAACTCGCCAGCATTTTAGTAACTCACCAGAATTTTAGTAACTCACCAGCTTTTTACTAACTCACCAGAATTTTAGTAACTCACCAGCACTTTAGTAACTCACCAGCATTTTAGTAACTCGCCAGAATTTTAATAACTCACCAGCATTTTAGTAACTCACCAGATTTTTAGTAACTCACCAGATTTTTAGTAACTCACCAGAATTTTAGCAACTCACCAGCATTTTAGTAATTCACCAGCATTTTAGTAACTCACCAGCACTTTAGTAACTCGCCAGCATTTTAGTAACTCACCAGCACTTTAGTAACTCGCCAGCATTTTAGTAACTCCCCGGCTTTTTAGTAACTCACCAGGCTTTTAGTAACTCACATGTATTTTAGTAATTCACCAGCATTCTATTGACTCAACATCTTTTTAGTAACTCACCAGCATTTTAGTAATTCTCCAGAATGTTAGTAACTTTCCAGAATGTTAGTAACTCACCAGTGTTTTAGTAATTCGTCGATTAAACATATTACTGGTCTAACGCTAATGAAAAGTATTGAGTCACGAAAATGCTGCTGCCTTCCGCTTTCCATGAAATTAAACCCCTAGGAGCTCACGGGCAGCAAAAAGCCGCGACATCCGGGCGCCGGAGAGAGCGAGGAAAAAAAGACTCACCCGATTTTGCGGATTGAGCCAAACGAGGCTCTTCTCGGCTCTCGCCTTCCTGCCGGGATCGTCGAAACCCTCGGCGAAGCAAGCGAGCCAGTAAGGACTCTCGGGTATCGCGAAGAGAGCGAAGAAAATGCTCAGGTTCAGGCCGAGAAAGAGCATCGCGATTTTTCGCCAATCGAGCCACAGCGCGAAGGCGCAAGTCAGGAGAATACCGAGGGACACGAAGACGGAATTGAGACACAGCAGCGTTGCCCTCACCCGGGGATGAGTTATCTCCATAATGTAAACGAGCCCGACGCTCGTTAATCCCGCACTCACTCCGGCTAGACTACGGGCCACGTAGATCGTCGTCAGCGAATTCGAAACGATCAGCAGAATCCACGATATCATCGTCGGTATGCAAAGACCGATAGACAGTCTTTTGCGGCCCCAATTGTCCATCAATGGACCCGCCACGAGCGAACCGATCGGTAGCGTTATCGTTGGGAGGCTCGCTTCACGGTAACAATTATAACACAAGTCAACAAACAAACAAACACAAAAAGCTTGGTGCCGGCAAAATTCGTATGATGTTTGGTCAAGTGACTATTCGGTGAATCCTACGCCAGCCTTTATTTCAAGTTACTACACAGCGTTTCCGCATGTATTTTTATTTCACGGTGAGTGTCGTTAAGGGGTTACCCCCGTTTGCGATTTTGAAAAAATCGATTTTTTTTATTGCATTCTTTTGAAGTATGAGTATCTGAGAATATGTCCTGAAAATTTCAAGTCGATCCGAACAAAATTGACTGAGATATGAGCGTTGAAAGAGAAGAATCCGTGAATTGGAGAACTGAAATTGAAACTTTAAACGCGTTTTTCTCAAAATGGCATTTCTGAAGTCGGTGACCAAGATTACTCGGACACTAATGAACCGATCTGCTTGAAATTTTGCAGGCTTATTTAATACATAAAAATGTAGTCTTTAATCGTTCGATTTTTTTTTCGAAAAAAAATGGCCGTTTTATAGCCAAAAAACGGCCGTTTTTTTCGTTAAAATCGAACCATTAACTTTGACTGTCCGCCATTTTGTGAAAAATGAATATTTTTTAAAATCCTTCGATTAAAGACTAGTTTATACTTATATTTGACTAAATCCATCCGCATTTTTTTTCCAGATGATCCACTTCGCCGCAATGTTGGTCACCGCAAGCCGTGTATATAAAAACATTATTTCATTGACGGCCATTTGCCACTAAAAAATGTAATATTTTTCAATAAAAAAAATTACTGAAAGTTCTTCAAGATGTGTTCTTTAAGATGGTATATTGATCGATTAAAAAAGTTTTGTAGTTTTCTTTTAAAAAATTCATGAAAAAGGCCTTTTTTTGCGCTACAAGTGGGGGTAACGCGTTAACAGCTCATTAAAGAAATTTTTCTTTGTTTTTTTTTTTTATTATTTGCTGGTATAAATTATTTCGGTGATATGTCGACGGCAGCAAAGCGATGACGGGCTTGTTCGAACTACCCTAATACATTTTGTTATATATGCGGAGAGTATGTTATTAAAAAATCTAGGAAAACGATTACAGATTTTATTAAAAGTGATTTAATCTAGGAGATTTAATCTAGGAAAGATTTAATTTAAATCTTTCCTAGATTTAAATCTTTGCTAGAAATAGATTTAAAAAAAGATTTAATCTAGGAAAACGATTGCAGAATTAATTTTTTCTATTTTAAGATAGAAATAAAGGATCAAGATAAATTTGTAGAAAATCTTGGCGCCTTCAGTGAGGTGCAAGGGACACGCTTCCACCAAGACACCAATATCATGGCAGATAGGTATCAGGGAAGATGGGAGACACACACACACATGATGACTGATTACGTTTAGAGTTTGATGCGTGACTGCCTCGACAAGTCTCACTCAAGAAAATCACGAAAAAAAGCTTATCCAATGTAAAAATGTTAAATAAAACTTCAAATTTTCAATAAAATTAGATTTTGTGGGTAATTTTTTTTTTAAATTATTTATCCGCTGGGCCAATAACGTATATATATATATATATATATATATATGTTATTGTAAGCATTCGTTTTCAGTTTTAACGCGGTTTCTCTGGTAAAAAGTAGTTCTTATTGAACGCCTTCCTTTCATCTAGTGTTCTCCTAATAAGAACCAGAATTCGATGGTTAATAATTATGAATGTTAATCAAAACTGGTCTTAACTAAACAAAATTGTTCTAATAAAATGAATCAGTTGAAACTGTTTCCGAATGAGGTCAAAGGTTGCGTTTGTTTGGGTTTCTAAACATAAATTCTAAAGCAAACTAGTTCTAACGAAGGCGTTTAGTCAAAACTAGTTTTTTCTAGGTAATACGCAATGATGGGGGGGGGGGGGAGATCCCTTTATAATGTAAAGAAGCAATGGTCACAAATAACCTCCACGAGAAAGCTGAAGGACAACTTTACGACCCAAGAATCGCAGATTAATCGGTAGGTCATTTAGTCACAAATCTTTTGAGCCTTGAAACTTCAAACGCGTTTTCCTGAAGACCACCTATTAGTGAGCCTGGTACAAGGTAACTCGTCAACTATTCGACCGATCATTGTGAAATTTTGCATACTTTTAGATACACCTACCACATATGTGAACCTAAAGTTCCTTGAAAACTATTTTCAAAAACTACTATTTTCAAAAACTACTATTTTCAAAAACTACTATTTTCAAAAACTACTATTTTCAAAAACTACTATTTTCAAAAACTACTATTTTCAAAAACTACTATTTTCAAAAACTACTATTTTCAAAAACTACTCTTTTCAAAAACTACTATTTTCAAAAACTACTATTTTCAAAAACTACTATTGTCAAAGACTACTATTTTCAAAAACTACTATTTTCAACAACTACTATTTTCAAAGACTACTATTTTCAAAAACTACTATTTTCAAAAAGTACTATTTTCAAACTACTATTTTCAAACTACTATTTTCAAAACTACTATTGTCAAAAACGATTGTTTTCAAAAACTACTATTTTCAAAAACTATTATTTTGAAAAACTGCTATTTTCAAAAACTACTATTTTCAATAACTACTATTTTCAAAAACTACTATTTCCAAAAACTACAATTTTCAGACTACCATTTTCAAAAAGTACTATTTTCAAAGACTACTATTTTCAAAAAGTACTATTTTCGAAGACTACTATTTTGAAAAACTACTATTTTCAAACTACTATTTTCAAAAACTACTATTGTTAAAAACGATTGTTTTCAAAAACTACTATTTTCAAAAACTGCTATTTTCAAAAACTACTATTTTCAAAAACTACTATTTTCAAAAACTACTATTTTCCAAAAACTACTATTTTCAAAAACCGCTATTTAAAAAAAATTACTATTCATTCATTAACTAATACTATAGAAAATGGGCTTGAAAAATAGAACACTTTTCGAAACACGTACCATTTTTCGCGTCTTCACTTTTCTTTGGATTTTTCAGGTTCACATAGAGGGCGTGGGTCTTAGAAATCTAAAACTTCTTGGCTCTAATGTTTCACATGAACGCACCAGACGCTAGGTTGTACGCCGTGGAACAAGTCAGGCGGCAAACGCCTCTGAGGGCTATTATTTTTATACATTTTTAAAAAATCTAGCAAATTAGAAGATGTAATGATATGGACATAAAATTTGAATTATGTAGAATAAACAGTTTCAACACAAAAATATCTTGAAAATTAGCTTGTCTGGCTTTCTAAAGAGATCTCCCCCTTTAATACACGTGTGTGAACGTATATGTATATTTTCAAATTGCTCACCTATCCAGGACTCCTGATTTTTGTCTAGCATTATCGGTTGATAACTTGGCACTCCGGTGGTCATGTTACTCGTATCATTATCGTCATTATTCGCAGTCTGCAAACTACCGACCAAGACCGTGCTGTAAGCCATGTTAACGCCGGCCTGAATAACTATGCAATGCACTATGCAGCTCGCTACGACCTGCAGACGCAGGTTGAACGATGTTGCGGCAACAACAACAAAAAACAAAACGACGAGACTACTAAATTGTCAATAAAGTATTCGAATATGTCAATCAGCGTGCGGGGCAGATAATTTTTCAAATCAAAGTTGCAAAATATATTTTTATTTTCAAATAGCTGTGCACTTCGGAAAATTCGCAAGAGCAGATGATAGAGGCGGGCGCCTGGCGCCCTCTACAGGAGCGCGCTCGTGTGGGAACTCGCGCATGGCGGTAATATGAAATAGATAGAACACCTCGAAGCCACGTATCAGGTCAAAGTAACCTCACAAATTTTCGACCAGAGCTTTTTCATAGATGCTTAAGTTTTCTTTAGGAAAAAAAGAGCATCGGACTCTGTAGAATTTACGAACGTAGAGCTTGCGGATTTTATTTTTCCCTAAATATTATTCATCTTTGAGAAATCTGTGCTCGAAAATTTCAGCTATCTCTCTCGCACTCATATATTACGTGGTGAAACTTCTACGTCCTCTTGAGGAGTCTGCATAGGCTTGAAACTCCAAAAGTACTTTTTTTTTTATTGCATAAGTGTATAGCCAAGGGTCTTGAAGGGTTAGGCAACTGTGAATATTTTTAAAAATCCATGGTCGCTGGAGGAATCTCAAACTGAAGAAGGTACCCTATACGGTGCCGGAATCGACGATTGCAGGTAAACTTATGATTACAACGATAGAACTGCTAGTAAAGCTTTTAATCTGTTTTTTCAAAACTAAGCTTTTCAAAGCGGTGTACGCGATTTGTCAACATCTAATAGCGGATTGACCTAAAATGTGGTCAAGGAAGTCTTGACCAACGTTTTTCTTCTTAATATTTTCTTCATTAGTGTTTAACAATAAGAAGTGTTTAACAATGCGGTATGAGAATATCATTTGTGTTTAACAATGTCATTTAGTGTTTAACAATGCGGTATGAGAGTATCATTTCTGATACTCTCATACCGCAACGGCGGAACGTTGTTTGAATAATCTTGACTCGATTATTCATCACTATTTTGCAATGAAAAATACTTAAACCTGGAAAGACTAACAATAATTGTAAAAACTGTAAAATCTGTTAAAAAAAATGTGTAAAATCTCGACCTCGTTACTCGACTTCTTGCAGCAGAAAAAAAAATATTGAAAATCGAGCAGTTATTTCGGCTCCAAGTTTATGCAGACCCAAGTCGAGAATTAAAAAAAAACCGGCATTTTTCGCCCGTTTCAATGGGAAGGTAACTTCAGGATGAATCCCAACAAGCGCGAGCACGCTATCTGTAGGGGAACGGTTGTACCGAAGCATCGAATGCATTCATTATTCTTCTTACCAATCCCGTTTTATGCGAAACCTGTCGTGAAGTTACGCGGCTTGCAGCAAATAAAAAAACAACGAAAAAGCAATTCTCATCCGCTGTACCAGCAAAAAAAAACCATAAAAAAGCAAAGAAAAAGACTTGTCGTTTGTCCGGAATCAAGCGCATCGAAAGGGTGTCTCAAAATGACCTGACAGTTCAATTTATGAATACAACGTATTGTTTATTTGAAATATACGAATATCTTGATTTTAATATAAGGT